>JAVQKC010080416.1:0-19423 GCA_036025475.1 Philypnodon macrostomus | reverse complement strand
AAGTAAATCAACAACAGAATGTCTTCAACAGAAGAAAATACACCTTCTGGAGTGGCCCAGTCAGAGTCCTGATCTCAACCCGATTGAGATGCTGTGGCATGACCTCACGAGAGAGATTCACACCAGACATCCCATGAATATTGCTGCATTGAAACAGTTTTGTAAAGAGGAATGGTCCAGAATTCCTCCTGACCGTTGTGCAGGTCTGATCTGCAGCTACAGGAAATGTTTAGTTGAGGTTATTTCTGCCAAAGGAGGGTCAACAGTTATTCTCCAAACTCCAAAGGCTCACATACTTTTCCCACCCTGCACTGTGAATGTTCACATGTTGTGTTCAATAAAAACATGTGTGGTATTAGTTTAATCAGACTGTGTTTGTCTATTGTTGTGACTTAGATGAAGATTAGAAAACATTTATGACCAATTTATGCAAAAATCTGAGTAATCCCTATGGTTCTCATACTCTTTCTTGCAACTGTATATAAGTACTGCCAGTTAAATTGCTATTTTTTGTGTTTATGGTTTTCAGACGCCATGGAAAGACATGTTTGATTTTTGTCAAGTTGTCAAGAATTTTGGTGCCCTGTCCTACATGACAATTTATATCATTGATTACCTGATGTATTGTTTATGTATTGATACATGACTACATACTTTTCCACTCAGAGACCAGTTTGTGTAAGAGAGCTTACAAAAGACTTGTACAAACTTATGTTGCATAACAAAAGCATTTTGTTGATTTAAAATACCATGACTAAGAGACACATAAGCTCAAAGGGGATCAAAAGTCATCCCTGGGAATATCAAGGCTAAGTAAACAGCAGAGGGGAAAAAGACAGTGTTTATGTCATATTCTAATCATTTTAAATAAGGACCAGAGAGCATGGACATCTGGACTGGCTCTGTGGAAATGTTGACTCACTAAAGTCATCCAACACATTACTTTATTTGATGTGCTTTTTGTAAACAGTCACTGTTTGGTGCCCTCTGCCATACACTGCTTCATGTTATACACTGTACATATAGGATAGATATACATTTCATCAACAGGTCAAGCCTCAGTTGTGTTTCATTGTCATTGTTGTGTGTATCAGGCCAGCAGTACCTCTGACTCTCTTGACGTCCCGTGTGTGGACTACGCCAAGAGCTATGATGCAGTGGTCTTCGATGTGCTCAAGGTGACGCCAGAGGAATTTGCTGTGAGTATTTGACAGATTCCTCTGCTTCAGAAGAGTACATTTATTTGTTATGAAGCCCCTTTTCATATGTAGCCCAGGACAGGCCTGTATGACTTGTGTTTTGTCTTTCAGAGCCAAATAACCCTAATGGATGCTCCAGTATTCAAAGCGATCCAGCCAGAGGTAAGACCACAGTTAAGTCTTCACATACCACATAACATTTTTATGAATATGAGTATTGTATAGCCTCTACTGGGGAACTCCAGATTGGTCTAAAATAATTCTCATTGTGTGATGTTGTGTAATAGTGCTGCTGCAATGTCATTCACGGCTGTTGCCTTACTCTGGCCATTTGAACTTTAATTGGAAATCCATTCATATATATAGTTAGTGATTCTAGTCAGTGTATCTCTACACAGACAGGTATCAAGTGGATAATGATATAAATCGGTGCACCTGCTGTATTCATCTAGCTTATGCTGTGCAGAATCTACAGAAACTAGTACTTTACATTTAAAATTGAACTATAAAAAACCTTCAGTGTTGTGTTGCTCTGCAGGAGCTGGCCAGTTGTGGCTGGAATGGGAAGGAAAAGCACAGCTTGGCGCCTAATGTGGTGGCATTCACTCGCAGGTTCAACCAGGTACATGTTTAAACACATTATATTACACTGAGCTCTGCCATTGAGATAGTGATAATCTTGTACTGATGGTGTTAAACTGTATTTGTTTTGTTTCAGGTGAGCTTCTGGTTGGTCAGAGAAATCTTAACTGCCCAGACGCTAAAAATCCGAGCAGAAATACTGGGCCATTTTGTCAAAATAGCTAAGGTAAGTTTGTTCAAGTTTTTTGTTATAATAACAATGTGCTCTGTGTCTCAGTAAAAAATGAATAACCTTCATCAGAGATGAGAGTGTTGATTTTATTCTGTTTGTCAGTGCCAGCTCATTATAATGCTTTTTCACCTCAGAGCCCTTTATACAGTGAACAGTGCCAGCACACAGGGGCAACCCGCTCCTTTATGGCACTGTGTGGCCTAATGGAGAAAGCAGACTCACTGATGGCAGACGTGACATGTTTCTGTTCAGGAAACAGTAGCTGAATATTTCCTAGAGCAGTGGGATGGAAAGGAAACCTGGAACTATGAGACAATATTTTTGGCAAACTTCACTGTTATTGAAACTGAAAACACAGAGTACTTAAGACATTGTACATGACACTAACTACATGCTACAAAATCTTCCATCACTCAACTCAAATGTAGGTGTGTACATTTATATAAATAACTTGGGAAATTGTTACAAATCCCCAACTCCAAGCATGTCAGCTCCACTAATGGGACAAGACAGATGCACGGAAAAGGAACAAACCAATAAAATGAAAAAGTTTTATTTATGTGTGATTTATGTGTGATTTATGTGTGATCTATGTGTGATCTATGTGTGATCTATGTGTGATTTATGTGTGATTTATGTGTGATCTATGTGTGGTTTATGTGTGGTTTTTGTGTGGTTTATGTGTGATTTGTGTGATTTATGTGTGGTTTATGTTTTACATCAGAAACTCCTGGAGCTGAACAACCTTCACTCTCTGGTTTCTGTGGTGTCAGCTCTGCAAAGTGCCCCCATCTTCAGACTCAGCAAGACCTGGGCGGTAAGACTCTTGCGTAATATTGTTTTAGTAAATATTCAGGAAAGTTTAATAATGGACCACTTTTTTGCTTCAAGCTAACAAATACAACAGTGATTTATTTCCTGAAAATACTGACACTCTCGTATTTTACCCACATAGGAAAGTATCTGACAAAATTATGATTTATTATTTATTACATGTACAAAACATTGCACTGTTTCCTAATGACTCACTTTTTTGTTTAATGGGTTTTGCAGCACAAGACGAGGGAGGCATGATTTAGTCAATGTGAGGTGTTTTTTTTTTCGAAAACCGTTTCGCCTTTGTGTTAAAAAAGCTTTAAAAGTACACGCTGAGAAACATTACAGCACAAAATAGAACAATAAAATATTTCCAAAAAAAAACATGTTTGTCATGGTTTGGGGGCGGGGCCTCTTAATTGCTCAATAACAATATAAAAACACACAATGTCTGATTAAGGTGCATGTTGGTGCCATAGCAGTTGTGGCAGACGTATGGGGCCGTTTCACCGATATACATCTTGCTGTCGGGTATGACAGCATAGGCCTAGTATTATTTTGAAGGCAACACATCAATCAATCAACACAGTCTATCAGACACATTTCTTTTTATTTAGGTTGACATGTTTTGTATATTTTTGATGCAGCTGATCAGCCGTAAAGACAAGGCCACATTTGAGAAGCTGAACTATCTGACTTCTAAAGAGGAGAACTACACATGCATGAGGGAGTACATCCGCTCTCTGAAGATGGTGCCCTGCATACCCTACCTCGGTAAGATCTGCGGTTGTTATATTCTGAGGGGTCTTATTATTATTATATTTTTAGCTCGTTGTGCAACTCTTGATTAGCATTTGATGTTTTATTATAAAAAGTATGATATTTCTAATGGCCTCTTTAACATACCATAATATCCAGTTTGAACATGTAATATTACCCATAATGCTTCAAGACTTCTGGATGGGTACAATGCCTACCTAAAGCTGGTAAAGTGTTGTTAAAATCTGTGGCTTTGGTCCATATGCTTGAAGACTGGTTCCCAAAGTAGTTTTAGAAGTAAAGCACACCTGCTTAATATCACATACATGTTTGAAGAATCATTAAGGAGCCATCTGAAATTGATCAAATCATTAAAAGAGAATTTCTATGCTGGTAATGTACAGGCTTTAAAATAGTCGCATATATACACACGGTTCACATGTAGCTTTAGGCAAAGAGGTTTAACACATTGTTTTCAAGACTTGTTAGAGGAAGGTTTCTGTTTTGTTCCTGTTTAGAAATGAACAATATACATATCAAAGTAACTAAGCACAAAGCCTGCAAGCATTACTGGCAATAATCTGTTATGATAAGGAATATTTTTTCAGCATAGTTAGCATAACAAGAGGCTCTGCTACTGCTTGTAAGGCTTATCAAGTTGAACTTATACAGTACGTTTTGGGTGTCAATACCAATACAACTATCAACAGTAGCCCATAGTCCATATTCAGTCTCTTTCATGTGAATGTTAGTGATAGGTGTTGGCATTGGGTCGAATCATCATAGTCACTTTCTTCAGAGAATAGGCCCCGCCCCTGAACTCGGCCCAGTAGACCCCATCCTGGTAACGGCTGCGGTAATGTCCTCCTCGATACCAAACACCGTTCAGGTTTGAGTGGGCGCAGGCGTTGTACCACCAACCTCCCTTCTGGTAGTGTGCACAGTTACCTGTCAACATACAATACTTGTTATTAGGAAAAATATTCTGATCAATGGTTTTATCAGTCTTTCTAACCTCACTTGGGCTTTTCGTCATTCATGTAATTAAAAAAATAGCACTGTCTTGTGGCTGTCGTTACTATAATTATTGCAATGATTGCCCACATTTTTTTATATTAGATACCTGTATATTGAAAATGATTGGGTTAGTGATTCCTGTTATATTCATGGAGCCAATCCTTACAAGATCTGTTACATAAAAGCTTGTGTTCACTATATTGAAGGTTGTCATGTCCCGCTCACCCGTGTATGCGTCGTGATCTCGGTCCAGTGTGGTGAACTGCTTGCCGTTGTGCCAGGTCAGAGAGTCGCCGGCGTTGCCATGGTAACGGCCGACCCGCAGCCGGTAAAATTCAGCCTCGGACTCAACCCTGAAGCCGGCGTACTCGGCAAAGGTCTTTCGTCCGGTCCAGTCCTCCAGTGTCACCAGCAGCTTGTAGGTGCCCTGGTTAGTCAGCCAGTAGATGTTCTCCAGCCCCAGCCAGTATTCACCATCGATGTTCCCAAACCCTTGCTGAGAGAAACATTGAGTCAAGTTGTGTTTAGTCAATATTAATTTGATTTAACACACAATTCCAAAATTATTCTAAAAGACGGTGCTGTTTACTACTATTGCACACAGTCTTGGATGGACTGAGTTTTAGCACCTGTGAAACAGTGGTCTGACGTTACAGTTAGGGTTAGGATCTATGGCATGAGGCCGAACATGTTTAAGCTCTAACATGGCTCACTGTGGTTATGATTGCTCAACAGATGGGTTACATCAACGGGACGTCCCGGTGCCAAATGGGAGGGTGTTGTTGGACCAGAGGCCAGTTTGACTCATTGAGGGTGGGATGGGGAGTGATTGGGGCTAGGCGATACTTCCAACTGTCTTGTTTGGCTGCTGCCTCATGTTTAATGCACTGATTGGACTATTCAATAACTATCCACTATACTTCCTCAGGAAAACCTTTGTAAGGCTACAAAACATTTCACCCTGTGCCGCTTTATTTATGTAATGTTAAGTGTCCATAAGGAATAACAGGAAAACATTCTGAAGTTATCCTTGGATCATGGACTATTGGACCTACTGGCTAAAATACAAAAACACATTATGATTCATATTGACACATTTGAAAGTGTTTTTGTTACAAGGAGGCTTATTCAGCTTTGAACTTGAATGATGTTGGTATTTCTTTACTCTTACTCAATAGTATATACAGTACATATACTACTCACAAAAAGCTAGGGATAAATGACTTTTGGTAGAAACTTGTGGAAAATGGACAATGTCGAGTCATATTACAGCATATCATGAAAGTAGGTTATTTAGGTAGAACCAGGTGAACCAGGTGAACCAGGTGAACCAGGTGATAGCTTATATCACATTTTAGGAACATTCTGTAATTTCCCCCAGAAGTCAAATATCCCAAACATTTTGTAACTAGTGTATAATGGCATATAATGCAATGCTTGCTAAGTATATGTATCTGAGCTCTATGTTATTTAGGTCAGGGGTTCCCAAAGTGGGGGTCAGGACTCCACCGTGGTCGCAAAATGATTTTCTGAAAAAAATATGCGTTGATTTTTCTAATAAATTGTCCAAAATGCATAACTTTAATCTCTTTTAAAACAAGCCATGCAAATGAAAGCATTACAAAAGCATTCTAAATGCTTTTGTAATTTTAATTTTTTTTGTACTTCTCTGGAGGACAAGGGGTCCCGGGGCTTTCTTCACATTATTCTGGGGGTCTCAGTTTGAAAAGTTTAGGAACCCCTGATTTTGACAGTGTTTGTGTGCAATAGAATATCACCCGTTCTGAACACAAAGCCAGCGTTCACCTTGTATGTGTCCCAGTTTCTGAAAAAGTTCACCGATCCGTCCTGTCGCCTCAGGATCACAGTCCAACCGCCGGGGTCGTGTCTCATGTCACACCAAACCTGCATCAGTTTGTTGGCGTTCTCCGGTTTGAGAAGATACATGCCACTGATGCTGTAGCCGTCCTCCATAGCCTGTAGACAGTCTTTGAAAGGTCCTGAAAAATAGCACCTTCTCACTATATGTATTCAGAGGTGGGTAGAGTAGCCAATCATTTTACTCAAGTAAGAGTACCGTTACTTCAAAATAAAATTACTCAAGTAAAAGTAAGAAGTACTCATTCACATAATTACTCGAGTAAGAGTAGAAAAGTACTGGTGAAAAAACTACTCAAGTACTGAGTAACTGTGACTGAGTAAAAAATAATAAACAGATTTTGATATTTTTAAAAGATAAACTAAACAAGTAAATTCTATTTTTTTTAAATTAATTGTTTCACTATTTATTTATTCAGAAATCTCCATTCATACATTTAATAGAAGTTACTGTCAAAATGCATATCCATTTATTGCTAGTATCATATTGGCAATACTCAACATAGTGTCCTATTTTTTTCTAAAGCGGTGCAGCCCTACTCTGCATACTCAATGCATGTACATAGATTTCCTGTTGGAACAATACATACAGCATCAAACCAGTGTAAAACCTGAGGCTCTGGAAAAGTGAGGGGCCTTCTGACCTTGTCTTTTACTGATGCCAAACATGACGTAGTTTCCAGTCTTCAGCCCTGGCTTTGCATTCAGACAGTAATAAATATTTCCATGAGTAAAAACCGCTCTGTACCTGACAAGATATGGCTTGGAAATAAATATACCGCTCATGAAAGTATTTGTAAAAACATTTATGTTGAATGTACTTTAGTTTATTTGCTCATGTGTGTTTCTTCAGGTTATGTACATGTCTGCCTGTCATTTATATTAAGTTTTCATTCTTTCAAAAGTCCCAGTATTCCTTGCTTTATGTCATGATCATTTTAAACTATACCGAGGTTCTCTATGGTACCTGTTTAGAAGACTGTCCCATAGGGAAAATCTCTGAACTGGGCGTCCCAGACATAGAAACAGTTAAGGGCAGTAGCCTGAGAAGCTACCGCAGACATTAGTTTTAGTTTTAGACCTATAGTTTTATAGGTCAGCGTGACGCACGTGTATAAGATTGATCCTATGGGGCTTCCAAACTGAATCACATCATTTCTATTCCTATTTTATTACCAGATTTTGGAATGGTCCCTTATTTCTGTTTCCATCTGGATGTAGTTTCCGTTGTATCATCGATTTCTTCCCTTTATATAGACTGACTATACATTGTCTCATACTCATACACACAAGTACTTCTGTGCACACTATTTCATTCAAGCATTGCTATGTGAGTAATGACTTGGTTGTCCGAATTAAAGTACTCTGTATAACATTTATCTTTTCTATACTATTGTCTGTCTATGTCAGTAAACGTAAAAGATTCATTTCCCACACTCACCCGAGGGCTCGTTGGTGAAGCTGTAAGTGGAGCTGGGCATTGTGGGGGGAGGCAGTGGGGGCAGGGCTTTGGGGTTCTGGTCGTTCTGGATCTCGTTGGTCATGGAGTTTGTCATGACATTGGTCATAGAGTTGGTGTGAGAGTTGTGACGGGGCAGTGTGGGGGGATGGAAAGGCCGGTAGCCCCCGGGGGACAGGGCCGGTCTCTGTGGTGGGGGCTGGTGGACCACAGGGGGCTGGTGAACCACAGGCGGCTGTTGGAGTACTGGAGGCTGGTGACGAAGCGGAGGGCTTCTGTCTCGCTCCAGACCAAGTGAGTAGCCCCCTCTCTTGCAACGCTCCTCCAGCTGCACCAACAGAGTGCTCTGGTTACTTGCGAGCATGGACAGGTGCTGGTACTTGTGCTCGAGGTCACGATAGCGAATGGTCAGTTGTCCCATCTCATTGGTTTGGTTGAGGACGCGGGTC
Source organism: Philypnodon macrostomus (assembly GCA_036025475.1). NCBI lineage: Eukaryota > Metazoa > Chordata > Actinopteri > Gobiiformes > Eleotridae > Philypnodon > Philypnodon macrostomus. The sequence goes on along the minus strand of JAVQKC010080416.1, from coordinate 11,032 downwards.
TCAAGTTGAGACACCTCCAGGGCATTGTCCCGTTTGCGGATGATCTCGTGCAGCAGCTGCATGTACAGCTGGGTGACTCTGGAGTTCATGTTGCGGCTCTCTTTCCTCAGGAGCTTGACTTCATTGACGATGCCCCCGTCCACCTCCACCAGCTGCTGCAGTGCTTCAATCTGACGCCGCTGTTTCTGAAGCTCCAGGCTCAGCAGCTCCAGCTCCTGCTTATGGACCCTGTTCTCCAGCAGGGCCTCGGGCTCCTTCGAGTTCACACAGATTGCGCCAGTGTTTTTCTGTTGAGGCACAATAAAAGTGTAGGAGCATTTGTCTGTTTGGGTGGCAGTCTGGTCAACTACAGTCCGTTTGTGGCGTTGAGGGTAAAAATAGTCCTTCTCCAGGACGTCCTCACTGCTGTCCATCTCCTGTGTGTCCGCCTGAGGAGACACCTGTCCCAACAGCAGCAAGTACACCACCAGCACTGAGACCAACATGGCACTGGAGTGAGCAGTATCCTGGAAGACAAAACATGAAAGAAATGAATGTGATTACTAAAAAGCTACAGCCTGCAGTGCATTTGTGAGGTTGAGTTTGAATAGTGTACTTTGTAGATGTCCACACAACAGAGATTATGACTGGCAAAGACTGACCGACAAAACGTGACAAAATTCAGTAAATCTGCTGCAGACCGAAGCCCTCCCTGTGTCTGTGTAGGTTTCCTCCAGGTACTTTGGTTTTCCCTACCACTAATAATATGTGGATCAAGGTGGCACAGTTGCAGCGGCTCATGACTTCACCTGACGTATGCAATTTTGTTGTGGACCTTATCTGTATAATGCCAAATATAGCACTTTACTCTAATTTGACCCCAACTTGGGAGTTACCAGTTCATATTTTGATGTAGCAAAACTGCCATCACTTCAATGGAATGTGCAACAACCACTAAACGGTTTCTCACTGACAATAATGTGGTTTTAGTTAGAAATCATAATTACTAGCTTTGTCAGAAAATGTGTGGCTTTTGTTGAAAGGCTGCAGGTGAGCCATGAGTGAATCGACAGATGGACACATTTACTTGTGGTTTAATCTTAATATTGTACCTGCCTTCAGTATTTTGAATCCAATTTATAGCTGAGATTATCTAATTAGTAACAGAGGGAGAGACGGAGGATTTTAAAACCAGTGTGACTACAGTTTCCAAAGATAATGATTAGTTTATTATTCTATATCGTTTTAAGTGTTTTTTTCACTATTCTCGATTCAGTACAGCTCTTTAAATTGCCCTACTGTGCTGTAATAGAGATAAATTGAACCTTTCCTCGGAGCTGCTTGACGTGACATGGTGTAATCCAGACAGCCTCAAAGGATTTAACAGGAAGACCTCTCCTTCCAACATACAACATTACAAAACTCCTTAAGTCATATTTTATCCAAACTGTCGTTCTCTTTTTTGAATGCAGCACTTCAGCACTTCATCATACTGGCTGTTACTAATGCTTCACATTAACTTTGCTTCCTTGCCCCTCTGGGAAGTATTATTTAAAATGTACTAGCTACTGATTAGATATTGACAGATGAGTACTATTATATGAAGATTGATTATAAAGACAATAATGTGGTTCAATGACAACTGGGGAGAGCATCTTTTTTCTTGGGTAACGTATCTTAATTTACACTCTTAGTTTCATGTATTTTATTTCCCATAAATCCCACCAGACAAAATGGCAAGGGGCATTGAAGATGTTACAACCACATTAGAAATCTAGCAGTAATGTTGAGCCTTGATTGTAACAGTACTTTTTCATATATTTAGATCTCTCTTTTGTCTCTAATTGACCTGTCACGCTTTTGTTGAGTGTGACCATCGGCGGCACAAGCAGCATGCACCCCATAAAACCCTTCAGAGCCGCATCACCAGCTGTCAGAGCAGCCAGTAAAAGGTGCCAGCAGACACGTTTAAGAGCACCTTGAATAAAGGGGCGCTCACAATCATTCTAACATAAGTGATACATTTTCTCACTGTTGCAGGTAGTTCTCAGAGCTTATTAGCCATTTAGCATCTCCACTAGACAATTATATATAGTATATAAGTATAGTATAGCAAAATATTCAGAAAAGGTTTGGTGTATATAGTAGTGGCATTTTGTTGTGTGTTAATGGCCACTTGTAGTCCAATTATGTACTACCATACCTCAACCATCCACTGTGGCTAGCGACCTTCCTGAGTTTGACAGATTGGCTATTGTTAATATTAAGCCTGTTTTTGCTTGCGCATCATGTACCCAGTGCCACACACATTTGCACTGCAGGAATTGTCTGTGGCTGGGGCATACCACCATTTGTCTAAAACATGAGAGGACTGTGTGGTTTTTTAACCATATGTGAAAGACTCATAGAACACTTTTTTAATGTAGAACTAACACTCCATTTGTCTGTCTTAGCCAGTAGGCCTGATGGTCTTTTTTAGATTCAAGACTAAACTCTAATTATAATTCTATTATTATGACATCACTGATGGTTCATTAGTTACAGTAATGGCTCATTCACTTAATTGATTTGCAGCAGTATGAAGATCATTTCTAATGCATATGTTTTGTGATTATAAAGATTGTTTAAAGTTAATCTCACCTCCACTTGTTAATTCCTTAAATCCTTTTTGGCAGATTTGACCTTAACAGTCATCCACATCTGTTTGCCTTCATCTTGTATTAGTTCAAATGGACAGATTAGATCCTGGGAGTAAACAGGAGCAGAGGGACATCCAGTCAGGCTCCACAACAAACAGCTCCACAGCCTTGTATGAGCTCACACGAAAGACATGAGTGTTGCACAAAGAGGGGCAGCCCTCTCTCTGCCTCCCTGTCCGGTACAAGTGGGACTCCACAGGAGTAATGAAGCTGTGAGCTCCAGGATGCCTCAGGCCCCTCCCCTAGATAAAGGGAGGTTCTCCTAGTGCCCCGGCTAAGCCCTGGTCCCCTGCAGACCCAGTGGGACTCTGCAGACGGACAGGAGGTGACCAGACGCATGTGTAAGCGTCTTCAGGTTCAGAGGACTAGAGCATGTGCCCCACTGACCCAAGACACAAAGTGCTTGAGAACGAGGGTGCTGAATTTAGGAATTTAAAACTTAGACTTGAATAATCATTACAATTATACTTCATAGCACAATAATAATGTGGTAATAAACACATAATACTGTAGTAATTCAGGTATTTTCAATATAATTTCCTGTAATTGTATGCATTTATTTAGCATGGATAATGAGATAGTAATACAATATAGAATAGCCTAGTAGGGCTTAGAGCAGGTTTGTAATGACATAAATAGTACTTGGAAATTAACCATATTCATTATTATATTATAATCATTCTGTTCATTACATTATCATCTTTGTGATTGGAGACTGCATGTCCTCCCTGTGTTTTCGTTGTGTGAGATTGGGGATTCTATATTGCTCCATAGATAGATGACCTCAAGAGCATTGTTTAAGCTGTACCCTTCCTTAAACTACTATAGTTAGAAACGTAAATGAACAAATGAACCATATAATTATGAGCATATTTTATTTGACAAAGCCAACTGTGTAGTGGTATCAGCACTTTAGTTCTTCCAGTAACCAGTACCAGACTAGTGACTGTGAGATCATTGAGTCCAGGATGTCAACACAAGTCCAGCCAGAGACAGTTCAGTCAGTTAGTTTTGTTGTCATGGTGATTCCTAATAATAGAAAATCTGTTTGGTGAATTATTCAATGACTTACTGCACATGTTCGTCTACAGACATTGGATGTATTCTTATTTGGTAATCACATTTGATCCCCTCTTGTCTGGGATAGGCCCCTGCCACAAAGATTATTATTTGGACCTATATGAAACAGTTTTTGCTTTAGAGATGGTGTATCGGAAATGAGGTCAGTTCTGTTGAATCAAAGCAGAAATCATCCCACACTTTTCATTATGACACAAAGTCAACATCAACCTAACAGTGAAAAGCTAAACTACTCAACTCTTTTGTCTGTTCATGTCAATGAAAAACAAGCCTTGAAGCAGCTAAGCATCTTTCTGTCTCACTTACAAAAGAGCCTTGGTGTTTCTTACCGTTTTGTGCAAATTGGGGCAAGTGGTAACTCGTGGTCATGTGTGCGAGTCACCAGATAGTGGTCAAGAGGCAGGTGGCACGCTAGCTTGTCTTGATCAGTTCAACTAGTGTCCACTTGCACGGTCACCGGGCACTAGCATAGGTTTATGTCACTGTTTTCAAGATCATTTTGTGGCTGCCAGTGATTAAAGTCAGTGTTTTTAGCTCAGGAGTTCTAATAATGATTGATGAGTGCGTGTGTTGTTGGACAGCTTAAATACTTTACACTGTCAAGAAAATATTATTGGAAAATTTTGTTTAGCTTTCTTTCTCACTGTGTTCAAATGTTTGAAATGTTCAATTGTGCACTTGTTGCCAGTACAGCTGATATCCTGTACAGCCAATTAAAGCCCTTTGGGAAACATGTGGAAACTGTTGCATATATTAAAAACTGAGAGAAGCTGCTGATGTCTTGTTAATTTTACGACTCGCTTTAGTTTTCAAACTTGAAGATTTGCCCCGACCACAATTAGAGATCCATGTTTGTTGAAATATTGGATACTTTATGGTACTCCCAGTGACATGAAGATGAAAAAGTGGTGCTGGTAGTGGTTTTGTATTTAAGACTGTCCAACCCTGAATTATGATGAGGTGACTTTTTGAAACGGTGGTCTTTGAGTCGAGGCCAGACACGGGCCGAGGTGCTAACCAATATTTCCACAAGTGTTTTCCATCTCCATTTGCTCCCATAAGCCTTTCATCTTCTACACATTTGGCAGTATGTAGTATGAGTAACTTAATGGTCATATTGGTCCACTTTAGTTGAAACATGAAATCATAACTTTCCAAATGGTGGAAAAACATGTTTGGACCACCACCAGCATTAGCCCTCCGCCGATGCAGAGTAACAAAAATGAAGATGAATAATGTCTTTATCTGACAGAAATGTACTAAAATTTTTATACCAGGGGTGTCCAAACTATAGCCCGGGGGCCAAATGAGGCCCACAGAGCAATTATTTTGTGGCTCTCAGGCTTATCTCAACCCAACAGACAGACATATCAGTATTCTTTGTGCAGCATGTCATTGGGTTTTTTTAATAAATGATAGTGATAGCAGCAGCAGCAGAGGTAAAATGAAATTAAAGCTGAAACTGTTTGGTTCAGATATTTCTAGTGTCTGAGGCTAAATCCTCATCACCAAGTGTCACCAGGATTCACCCCCTGCTTCTTTGAGAATGTCTCCAATAACTTGAATGAATCCTTTTCCATTAAACTCCAATGAAAGCATGTGCTGGGGTTGAATAGTGCCTGTCTCCAGCCGTAGATCACTCAATAAGAAACATTTTACAGCTTTTTGTCGTGTTGAGAAAAGGACAAACCCAGTGGGCAGAGCTGAGGTCAGGTCAGTCCTTATTGTGATACTGTTTCCATTTGAGTGGTTCAGTATTGTGTGACGTCAAGCTTAGACCACACACCGGCTCTACTGTTGCTAAAGGACCATGTGAACATTTTTGTAAGAAATAGGTGAAGCTGCTCCTGTCACAGCTGCCCCGGTACATCCTCTCTCTCTGAGGGCAAAAGGTCAAGGTCTGCTGACGTCTGCTCTTTGACCTCTGACCTCACCCCCTGTGGGGCATGCGTCTTTGTGTAAGAATGTTTCTCACTGTGCTGCTTAAAAATGTCAACAGCATCATGTCTGTGACTGCGTAAAGTTTAAATAAAGTGAATAATGGATTTTCAGATGCATTAGTTCTGCCTGGACCTCAGACACTCATCACTCATACCAACAAGGACACACAACTCGACAAGTATTTTTTTAAACCACACCATCACATTACACACATGAACTGAATAGCTCTCATTGTATTCTCATTGTATTTACTGTTGAGGGCATGCCTACAGTGCAAACTAGTTTATTAAGTAAAATTCACAACATTATTTTGTCCAAATCTAAGCTTTGTGGTGAGTTTAACATTACCACTCATGATATAAAATGAGCCTTTGCTATTTTTTGTACTGTAGTATCTGCCCTGGTTAGAAAAGCATGTATCTTCATGACTTTCTTCATTAAACTCGTGTTTTGTTCTGTTGTAAAGTGAATGTCTTCATTTATGACTTCTACATACTCATTCTGTTTCCCTTTATGCTGAATATAAAACAGTTCATCGTTGGTGACCTTGGTCTATGTGACTATTTGCATTTTATTCACCAGAATAAGAAAACAGTCTTTGAAGCCTGTTGGTTAATCTGGGCTAATCTAACCTCTGGTCTACACAGTGTCAGGGCATGCTCTGTACACACCTTTCTTAGCCAGGTGCACTTTACAGACATGCACCAAAGTGTAATGTTAATACATCAGGAAGACAATGATTTTGAATAAACTGATCCCCTTCATTCATGAATACAGTAGAGAGCATTAACAACAACTGCTTTAAACAAGGGTTAGCATGTGGCCAATATTTGTCTTTAGGCTTGATCAGATGGTGAAGTGAAAGGAAACGAGCAGGGAGTCATAATTGTTGATGTTGAACCCACGGGTTTAGACTTCTGACAATGTGTGTTGTTGAATGCATATTATATGAAAACTCTTTTAAGGGAAAGTGGAGTGTGAAATCTTCAGAAAGTCTTTACAAAAGCACCGGATGTCAGGCCTGGCTCACTTCTCCCTCACTTAGCTTTGCAGTATTCCAGATGTTCATGTATTAGGGTCCTCAAACTGGTGGAAGCTAAATTGTCTACAATTTCTGGAAAAATTAAGCACTATGCTTTGAAAACACTTTGATGGTATCTTTTACAGACAGTATCAGTGCCACCTCTCCCTCATTTTCCATCCAGTTGCAGTATCTAAGCTATTTTGTGGAGCTGCCTACATAGATTAAAATTTCCATGCATAATAATGTAATGAATGTAACTTACTGACGCAGTGAGCCGGCTACACAGGTGCGGTGTGGGTTTTACAGGACTCCTGTAACTTTTATGAATGTACATTCCCCAGCATGTCCACCTGTGCCCTGTGCTCTTTCCAGCACCTTGTAAAACACCATCTTTTCCACGTCCTCGATCCTCAACACAGCTGACACAAAATGTTTCCACTAAAAACGGTCTCGTCTCAAATGGTCCACATCACCAGCTCCACCTGTTGTAAACTGTTAAACACCTGTACAGTTTGATGATATTGTGTTTGCTGTCCACATACAATGACAATGTTTCTTACTAACATGAAAGAGAATTTTCACATCGATTTTGTGACATGCCTATAAAAATGCTCCTCTCAGTGCATAAGGAAGCCCAGCTTTCACTTTGACTTTATAGTCCGATGGCCAACAAATGTTCCGTGGTGTTTGTAGCCATAGGTAAAAAGAGAGATTTGCATTCAGAAGATAATACATGTTGACCAAGTATGTACCACATAACCTTAATGGTTACTACAGTAAGGTTTGTCAGATCTGTTACAGTGCGCTCATTCTTGCATGGCTGTTTTTTCACCAAAAGACATACGAGGGAGGTGAAGAACACTTCATTCACCCCACATCAACTAAGCCAGGTCTAGTCTTTTACGCCAAGATATTCGATGGGGACAGTGCATATTAATGAACATCTATTCAGGCAATAATAACAGATGTAAATATGCCTGATTATAGCAACAAAGACACAAGACATAAGAAAGGACAATAGGTCACAATACAGTACATTACTCAGAAGTCAATGGTTACAGGACTGATGTGTGTTTTGAAGGTTTGTAATGTGGGACTGATGTGTGTTTTGAAGGTTTGTAATGTGGGACTGATGTGTGTTTTGAAGGTTTGTAATGTGGGACTGATGTGTGGTCCTGACACCATGCATCTCTACTTTGTTTTTTCAAGGTCAATGAAATGTTGTGCATTGTCCCTGTGCAAATAATTATACAGACAAACATATGTGACTTTTGGTTACCATGGAGCCCTAAGGCGCTTGCATTGCCGTATGGAATATTGACCAGTTGAAAATATAATATACAGTGTTTTAGTTCATGCAGAGTGTCTGCAATGTCTGCTTTTCATTTGTGAGTCCAGTCGTCTCCTGCTCCCAGTGAATGTCGTCAAACCTGACCTCAACTAGTAGTAGCTGCACATCAAGTGTTTTTATTGGAGCTTTGGTCAAGTATTTTCTGTTTGCATTAGTGCTAGTGTCAAATCTCAAAATAAAACATTCTTTGTAAGACTATATTTCTATTTTGCACAATGGAAGGTAACGGGTCAATTGGTTGAACATGGTTTAGCAGAACATTTCAAGGTGGTTAATCTGGTCTTTCCCCACCACAGTTTACTTACCAAATAACAACATGGAGCCCGACATAATGTAACCTGCATAATATGTATATTGTGTGTGTTTTATTTGATGACCACAATCTCTGAACATGTGTTTGACATCAGAAACAGCTGTCCTCTGTAAACAGATATAACAGAATTGTGCCAGGCTCTCTAATTATACTTTATCAAAACACAGTTGGGGATTTAATAGCAAAGCCAAGCTAACACTAAACACTGCTCTACACTGGGTTAATGATGTCTTTCTCGCTAAGGCTTTTCCTTAGGTGATTCTACAAAGGGATTTTGTTTTAATATCATATTGTTTGTTTTAATATCAGCTTGACATGACAACAGCATATGTGTTTTTCATAAAGAGCAACACAGACATTAAAACAAAATGTGCTTTAAATAGGAGTCTGCATGTCCTCCCTTTGGTATTGTGGGTTCTCTTTAGTAGCCTAAAGACATGCATGTGTTTGGAGAATTAGTGACTCTAAAATTCCCTCTAGTAACAAAGTGAGGGTGAATAGTTGTTTTTCAGTGTATGTCTCTGTGTCAGCCCTGTGATTCACTGGTCAGTGTTCATCTGGTATACCCGCCTAAGGCCCATAGTTGCTGAGATAGGCTCCAGTCACCCTTAAACTCCAAAAATAAACAAGAAATATGCTTGGATTGTCAGGAAAGATGAATATTGTATTTAAAATTCTTAGATATGTATTTGTTATCTCTTAGTTTTCTTTCGGGCTGCAGTATCTCTTCAGTGTCTCTGTCATTGAGTGGAAGGCCACCCTGCTCTCTACTAAACCCTTATACAATATAACTGATGTGGTTTCGACTGGAAAAGATGTTGCACTAGGGCCAACAGGGCTGTCACTCAAGGTTTTTCCAGTGCAGCATGAAGAAACCATCTTTGAAGAAACTGTGATTATTAGTTTTATTTGGAAAGCTCTACATAAGAATATCCCCAAGAGAACTGTTCACTTTTACAGTTTCACTAAGTGCAGAAGAATTTATATAGCTGCATTTTACAGTCATGTGAATCCAGCTCGTTGGTGGTTAGACATGCTGTTATGGGAGCTGCTCTCTGTTTTGTCTGATAAATAAATGTATATAGAAACATGCTTACTATAGCGCATTTATAGCCACAGCTGCCCTGGGACAGACTGACAGAGACAGCCATACTGCCCATACAGCCTCTCCAGCCACCACCAAATACACCATGACAATCACACTACCACATCCATACAGTACAATCAGTGAGGGTGGATAAAGTGTCCTGTCCAAGGACTGAACGACTGTATGAGCCACTGCGTTGTACAGGTGTCCATGTGTTTTCGCCTGTGATTTGGAGACTGCTCTGTGCTCACATCACACTGATGAAGATCAGACAGTGCAGTGCTGTTTGTGGAGCCTTTCCACTTGACTTTTTAAACAAACTGTACACAGTAATTAAGATGAATTATAGGAAAGTTTGTGACTCAGGGTGCATTGGCCTTTATATCTGACACATGTGATGCTCTGTGTATTTTCCTTTGGTCATCTATGTTACCAGGAATCACACCATGCAGACATTCAGCCACAGTTCATTGGTGCATATTATGTATTGTATGTACAGTATGCACTATATATTATTGATGTTTTTATTTGTTCACGTGTTCAGTAGAAATGCTGTCTCATACTGGGTGTTGTTCTTAACAGGGATCTACCTGCTGGACATGATCTACATTGACTCGGCTTATCCAGCATCAGACAGCATTATCGAGACTGAGCAGAGAGCCAATCAGATGAACAACCTGCTACGGGTCATTTCAGATCTGCAGATGTCATGTAACTATGGTGAGCTCCACAAAGTGTTGGTGTGTGTGTTACTATGGTGCACACAAAGTTATCAAACAACGAGCTATCTTTATGCATGTCATTTCAAATCTGTGTATTTTATTTACTATATGCATGTCTGTCTCTCTCAGATTACCTGGTGACTCTGCCACACGTCCAGAAGTATCTAATGTCAGTCCGCTACATTGAGGAGCTGCAGAAGTTTGTGGAGGACGACAACTTTAAGTGAGCACAGACCACATTGAATCACTTCAAACATACTAGTCTCAAGGTTACCTGAAATATAGATGATTATAATGAGATGTCAAATAGGAGTCATGCTCAAAACACAAAGAAACTGAAGTGTGCATAAAACTGAGGGGGGTCAGTGCACAGGAAACAGAAAAGAAAACCACAGTCAACCGGTTTCATCTTTCTCCACAGGGAGTCTGTTGAGCTCCAGCTGATTACTTTCTCAGACCTCCGACCAGCTCTGATCACGTCATGGCTCGTGACACTTCAGCTTTAGTGCTAAATCTTACATGAACGCTTCTTTGAGTTTTCTCTACATCTAGACCAGGTGTGTCCAAACTATGGCCCGGGGGCTAAATGCGGCCCGCAGAGCAGTTTTTTTGTGGCCTTCAGGCTTACCTCTCAATTGGCTCAAATGGTCTTTTTACTGAATTTGACTCTACATAATCCATGTCCACTTTTCTGTGTGGTTATTGTTGTAATATAGAGATCAATAAGTGAATAAACCTGAATCTGAACATCAGTATCAGAAAACAGATACAACTGAAGGGGACTTTTGGTGAAGCGAAATCGGTCACCTCAGCAAGTGGCCCTCCTCGGTATAAAT
>JAVQKC010080360.1:0-24891 GCA_036025475.1 Philypnodon macrostomus | reverse complement strand
AGTCACCCCAAGGTACTTGAAGTGTTCAACATTTTGTATTTCTTCTCCTCCCAAATAGATCTTTACTGGGGCCAGGGTTGTTGTTGGTTTGGAGAAGAACATACATACAGTTTTTTTTATATTCAGACAAAGGCACGAATCAATATTTAAAAGTACAATTTTTGTCATGATCTAATATAATAAAATAACAAATTCTGCTTGATTGAACGTTGCATAAAAATGTCGCAATAATATTGATATCACAATACTTAACATGGTTATCAAATCTATTTTTTTTTTCATATTGTGCTGCCTTACTCAATATTGATTGATGACTCGTAGACAGAAGAGATGGGTCGTAGTGTTTTAGATCAATTGAATCTTTTCGTTACCTATTTTGTTAAAACCTCACTGGAAGATGTGGGACATTAAAGACATAGTGAATTCTATTTAGCCGACACGGTCAGAGCAGGGCATTTCATGTCAGCTTGAATCCTTCTGTCTCACTCTTTTTTTCCTTTCTGTACCATCTCGGAGCAAGAGAACAGCACCGGGCGCGAGTTCATCCATTTTTTATTTGGCAGGCTAACAACCCCGGCCAACAGCAGCAGCAGCCTAGACTGGGACCCAGTTCTTTACCAGAAAAAAAAATGTTACAGAAAAAGATAGAGAAAGAAAGACTGGATTGAGCGTAGGACGATAGAAAGAGTGGGTGAAGGAGGAAAAATAGTGAATACATTGCATACACTGTGTCGGGAATTTTTAAGAACTTTTTTTGCCGCTAGCGATTTCCAGGTAGGTACTGCAGCTTGGTTCCCGGTGTCCCGATGTGATGTATACAGGTGGCTTTCGGAGCTCTACACAGATCATTCCCTCACATGAACCCTTGGCCTCCTTCGTCTTTACCTCAGTCTATATCCAGCGCTCCTCATCTTCCCTCTTGTCCCCTGCCTTACATTAAGTATTGTACAGCCTGAATCCCCGGCTCTTGCTGCAGGGCTGTGCTGGTGCGGTACAAGCCAGTTCCACCCCTGCACATCCCCTGTACTGAGAGCATGAAGGTGGAGAGTCCCGTCATTATAGTCTGAATACTTATCATTCTATTGTACAAATAGTTTCAAGTAAAAAGTACTAAAAGTAAAATGCAATATGCACCATAGCTGAATACATTCATTAGTGACTTTACTTGAGACACTACCTAATCTGTACCCATGAAGTGGCTCTCATCCAACTGCTTTAAGGTTGTTGTGTTCAGAGATGATATTCTGCAGAACCAGTCTTGAACATTTTTGCCCACAGAACTGTCACTTACTGATATTTTGTCTATTTTGGACCATTCACTGTAAACCCTAGAGATGTTTGTGAGTGAAGATCCCAGCAGATCAGCAGTTGGTGAAATCCTCCAAGTTCAAAGGTGCACGAATCAAGTTGCATCATTTTGTCCTCTATGCGTAAACACTGAAGCAGGTTTGAACTCAGGCAGGCCAGTAGGTGTAGCTAATAAAGTGTCCAGTTAGTGGCCCATGTTTTACTTTTGAACAGCTGACCCTAGAGTTTGCCAATACATACCATACACATCTACCTGTGAACCTAAACTTGTGACATCAAAACAGAGGCATAACATCTCTCAACATTGCTTCAACCACAAAATCCCCTTGTATATATTCAGCTAGAGGCCTTGGAGCCCTCTGCAGATCGGATTACTGGCCCCGGTGGGAAAAAGATGGTAACACTATAGTTACTACTGCTGTGATATAGTAATTATGAGGCCCATATAGCTTTAGTACTACTCTTATTAAAGTACATATATCATTAGTGTGCATGAAGTCAACTCAAGAACATTGGTACTGTGATTTAACGGAGACAATCGGAGCTTATCAATTGACGTGTTTGTTGGGTCTTTTTTTTTTTTAAGATATTAAATTGTGTTTTCCTTTGTTTGGGAGAACAATATCCAAAAAGTGACATTTAACACCAGGGCTATTGTTGTGAAATATGACCTAACTACTCGACTTTGTATGGAAATAGTAACACACACAAAAAGAACTGAATAGGCACAGTTTAATAGACTGTGTGCACGATGGCTGTAGGTTGCAGGCTCCAGCCTCCAGCAGACTCTGGAGTCTTCATGTCCTCCCTTATTCCCCAAACAAGAATAACCGGAAGAAGAAGAATGCCTGAATTTAGTAGACGTCTAAGTATAGTAAAATGTAGAATTTCTGTAACTTGGAAAAGACATGTTTCTGTGACAAATCCACTTCACAAGCCAAACTAGACTGAATGCCTGCACCCCAAATAAGACCCAAAAAGGCATCTATTTAGGACTAGGAAGCAACCAGGATATGAGTGTTTATGTCTGAGTGGTTTTATTAACTGGTAAAGAAGTTGTTTGTTTGCGGTTTTCGAATTGACTCTCCAAATATTTGCTCTAAAATCCCGTGTGGGCTCAAGTTTTGCATCCTGCGAGTCTCCAGGCGCACACCATGTTGCAATGTTGCCCACCAGCGAAAGCAGCAGCACATGTAAGACGGACATACACATACACCTACACACTTTTCCTATACAAGTGTACAAAGAGTGGGCAGCACTTTGCAAAATACAAAAAGTAGCGTAAACAATAGTAATGCTAAAAATGTTGAGCAAATAAAATGGATGCTTCTTATCTCTAAAATGCCTTTGGCCTACTTTGAAATAAAAACTGTGTTTACATTCTAAATAATACATCTATTGATGCCATAAAGTGAAAGTTTGGTCTTCTGCTGCTGTATGAGCCTCATGTTTTGAAATATTTAGTTTTTACTCTGATGTAAACTTAAACCTCTTAAACATATGCACATCGTTAAATCCACTGACTTAATACGGCCTACCTAATCACAAGCAGGTTGAGAGGTCTACCTAATAAAGTGGCCAGTAGGTGTAAAGGTTTCCTCAGGTGACTGAAAGGATTTTGTGTTAGCTTTTACTGTGTGGCTCGAGTATGACCTTGAACAAATGTAAACATCCTGGACTGTTCAGGTTAGCAACAGGTCACTCATTAATAAAAAGGTTTTATATGCTCATATAGACACAGCAAACAAGGTCAGATTAACAATGGAGATTACTGGAAAGGTATATATTGCAGATCTGTGTAAGACTGAAAATAGTACTTGTGCCATTGTACCGAGCTATCAGGGTTTACTGGAGTTTTTCAACAGCGCGTAACAATCTTCACTCGTAGTATGCATTTACAATCAATGTTTCCCAAGAATTATTAGGATTGAGAAGTATGCATGTCCTTCTCTTGTGGGTTTTGTTTCGATTCCCAGGACAGTCCAGAGACATAAATATGCATGTATAGTAAAATGAAAATGTACTATAGTGGAAATTGCGGGAGTCGTTACTTGTCGTTCAGCCTAACTGACTAACTGGCCCTGTCTTAGGCCCATAGTTTTTGAATAAAGGTTTTAGCTACCTGCAACTCCAAATAGGAAACAGAAGAAACAACTGTTATTTTTCTGATTATACCCAAATAGCCCTTCTTATAGCAGTTTATTGCAACAGTTGTTTGTCTTACAATTACAGTGACAGATTACATTAGATTATATGCTTAACCAGCAGTTGAATGATAGATTGTTATTTGAGCCAATAAAACATGTGGCGACAGCGTAAAGGATTGGCAGATTTCTTCAAGCCCCACAGCTTTCACAGATAATGTATATTAATTAATATTTTTTTTAAAGTTTCTTATTAATCATGTCATGTAAAGGGGCAGCAATCACATTTTCATGAAATATAGCAAAACATAAAGAAAGAGAAATCTCCTATTTCACCTTTAAAATGACTTAAAAACGGAACTATATTGAACATTGTACTGATTTACGTTTGTTTTATGACTATACGGGCCCAAATGCATCTAAAATTTGAATCTACAACACACTATGAGGGAGGTCAAAAGGTCATGTTAAAAGTCTGGTGTAGATGTGTCGAGTTCAAGTTTCAACAACAGACCTTCTTTTGAACTTAACTAGCCACGCTAGCTCCGTCCTGCAGGTCCTGAAAGAAGAAGCTAGCCAAGGTTCAAAGTGTCAGTCTCCAAATGCATGAGAGACATCCAGTTTATAACACATGTGTGCCAGTCTCGACGCATACGTCTGTAGAAATGTGAGAAAATGAGGGGAGCGCGTCTGGTAATCTGGTGCGATATTATAGATGTTAAAGGGATTGTGTCAACCATCTAGTGCACTTAGGAGGCTGGTTAGGAGGAGAGACTGGGAGAAGTGAGCATAAGGGTGTAATGTCATCCTACAACCCCCAGTTTGACACTACAAGGTCTGCTTTAGTCAGTCTGAATAATCCATGCTTTACATTAAATTTGCAGACTAGCTTTTCCAGTCCTATAAACTATGAGACAGAGAAAGAAATGGATAGGGTACAATGTTTCAGAAATCCTGCAGTATAGAAATGGGATGCATATAGGCCTCTGTTCAAGTTAAAGGAACCTTAATATGCTAACTTTTCTAAGCTTAAGTCATATTATGCAAAGCCTTTAATTCTGAAAATCCCTTTGGGGCCGCTTCTGTGCAAATAAAATTGAATAGAATATTGTTGCTTTCTGTATGCTGAGGCCCTGACCATCTGGGGAGCTAAAAACAATTGGTGAAAGAAAAATATCCAGTTGAGTACTATTTTACATTGTTTGCATTGGGGACAGATGACATTAAGATACATGCATCTGATTTGTTCAAGCAGAGAGTTGTTAAAAATAAATATAGCATTCATGAAATTACCAAAACATGAAATGCTAATCTGGAGGCAAATCCAAAAAAGCTTGAAAAGCTTGGCAAAAAATGGCCCAATTCTGAGGTAAATAACTTTTTGAGGTGTGTAGCCTGCCACCAGCATGATAGGACCTGTAGCATTAACAGTATTATCGACTTGTTGCAGCGGTTACATTTGCTTAGTGGTCTCAGGCCCGATCAATAGACTCTGAAGCTGTGCTAATCAGGGCCTGCAGCTACAATGGGTCAGCCTTATGTGGGAACTTAAAGATGGGCAAAAAAAGAACAATATAAAGCTAACTAAAATCAAACTTTGTAAGGATTATGATGACAGTGCAAGCTAATTGACGAAGATTTCTTATTTATGTATTGGTTATTTTCTTCTTGACTGCTGGAGGTAAACTCAGACGGTACACTCTCCTTTTGCTGAGCTGCGGTGTGGGCGTCAAGGAGCCAAGGGAGATGCAGATCGCGGCTTCACCTCTTACTTTCCCGGTGAACTGCAGTTCAAAAGTCAAGGGGCACCCGGGCTGCTCTGGGACTTTCTGAAATGCAAGAGCCAATCCATATTTGCAAAATGCAGTTGTGAGACCTCAGGAGGCATCCCAAGATCTTCACATACGTATTGAAGGAAAGTGCTAATCTGTGGCATGCTAACATAATGATTTGGAGAGTAACTTTATGGTCTTTAGAAAGCTACATCCTAATGGCACATTTGAAAGTATTCCAGATATGTGAAAAATATTGGTAGTTTCATGTTGTGGTCAAGTCAATGCACGTCATATAATGATCCTAGCCATCAATATAGTCGAACAGTCCCAATCGGTAGCCATATGCACATCACAAAGGCCAGCGTGGAAAGCAATGGGAAATTCATGGGGGAGCCGTGCATCAAATATTAACGATTGAAGGCGAGAGAAGTGGGCTTTCGGTGGCACACGTTCCCCTGACGTCTATGGCCACCGCTACTGTAGGAGACTTCCAAAGGGAACCAAAGGGAAAAGAAAGACAGAGGAAGGCCAGAGGAGGCTACGGTAAAGGCGAGGAGGCTGTATAGGTGTTCGATATTTCCTTTGGAGTGTCCAGACCTGGGTTAGATTCAGCAGAAGCAGGTCTTGATATAGTTCCCAGGGTGTCAACACAAACTTGTACCACTGTTTTTGTGCAGTTGTTTGTCTACTCAAAGCGTCTTTCTGTTGTGTTGTCATTCGGCGAAGTGGGATTCAAGCACCCAGTGACATCTGTGGAAGCAATGTGGCTGTTACTGACACTGAGGCTTTGGAGTTTTTGCAATGGAAAAGAATCGGCCAAAGCAGCTGCTGCAAACCAAGCGACTTTTACAAAAATATTAACTTTGAAATTAAAATTAATACTTTCCTCTAGAGAAACGAAAAACCCTTGAGGCTAATGGCAGCAGTCAACGGTCCTTTTTTAGACAATGTAAAAGCGAGGCCAGAAACTTTTGTATATTCTTAGGATGCTTCGACTAGGAAAAAATTAAACTGCTTGTCAAGGGGGCAATGTTCTCTCATTGTCTTAGCCCTCGCAAACCCCCCCCCCCCCGAAATACCAACATTAACGATCATCATCACAGCACAAGTGGAAGTGCAGGGTCAGCATCGTCCCCTCTGGCCTTGCTGACCAACAGATATTCTCATAATCACCTTGCTTCAGAGCTGTCAGGGCCAGCAAACTCTATGGATCCATGCATCCTCCTAGCCCTACGTCTATGCGCTCCTACCAGGGGCTTTAGCGAGCACGGCGCTGCTTCGATACATTAAAAGTGTTGCCCCATGATCAAACGAGCAAATACCTCCCGGGTCAGCAAAGGGCTACCCCACGTCAGTTAACAATGCAGCATTTAAACATCAGTCGTATGCAAAGCGGCCCGTACACAGGGGAGGAGCCGGGCGGCAGGAGGCGGCTCAGGGAAGTGAGGCCTGGACCTGAGAGATAATGAGCGGGGAGTGTGTTCACCTCGCTAGCCTTAACTTCATGATGGAGATACAAGATATGGAGCTCCATCAAAATGTGAAAAAGCAATAGACTATTATTTGCAACTGTAATCATATTAAAAATAATAAATAATAAGAATACATTTCTCATATATATATATATATATATTAGAGCTGTTAACGTTCTCCTTTGAAGCAATACATTTTTTTTATCAGCACTGTTGATAAAAACATTCATTTTGACCTGCTGACAATGAGCAGAAACGCTGAATATGGCCGTCTCTCACGCCACAACTCACCCAGTCACTAGTGTAACCTGACACCGTTTAGTCAGTGTTATTAACCCCGTCTGAATAAAGTCAATAGTTTGACACATTACCGCGTGCACCTGTGTGAAGCTGGACATCATAAACTTTCATAGATGTAAACTTTTCAAAAACAACATGACTGGATAATTTAATTATAATAAAAACAAAGTACAGCAGACAACAGCGAGGCAAGATGAGAATGTAGTTTTTAGTATCGGGAGGGAGAAGGCAATACATTTTGGACCACGATTAATCGAATTGTTACACAGAAAATTAAATAATGTGTTCAGACAGTCATTTGATGAACTACTATAGATTTAAAGTAAAAAAAATTATATACAAAATATATAACATGCTAACGTGTCTAGCATTAAAAACATTCAGGGCGGGGGAAGTTGCCGTTGGAGGGGGGGTGCCCCCCCTAATATAATGGTAGGGGAAACACTGATATATATATATATTATTCAGAGCACTAATGAGTGATTTACATACCAAAGAAATGCTATAAGATGTGTATATTAGGCCTACAGGCTAACACACATAACATAAAAGAACTAGTCAGTTTTGATTAATATGATATGCACATACACATGAGCACTTATGTGGTTGACTGACATACCTGCACCATAAAACCAAAACAATGGCATAGGTCCCTTTAATATTGAACCTAAAAGGTGAAGAGGTAAGGATGATTTTTTGCCAGCATATCCCTCTCTTGCCTGGCCTGCTTGGTTAACTGACTGACCTGCTGTCAAAGGAGTCTTTGTGAGCACGCTTTGGCGGATAGCCAATCAGATCCTCCGGCTTGTCTGTCTGAGGAAAATGGCGCCCCTGGTATGCCATCAGTGGCAGAACTGTGCAGACAGTCTGACTGCTGAGGCAGCTTGGCCCACTAAGGCCTTTCCAAAACTATGCCTCAGGAATTACCTGTTTGGCCCCTGGCCAGAGGTACCTTCTACAAGGGCCACACTTATTCATCTGTTTATTCACTTACACCTTATGTACATGGAGCCCTTAAAAAACTACCACTCTCTTATATCTACTGCCACAGGTTCTGACAGCACTTGTCTTTGAACAGGCCCAGTTCACTTTGTGCCATGGAAGTCCATCTGATGTATCCGAGTCTCAAAACCTGTGTCTATTTTTACTATGGACTTTGTCTGCACAAAGAAAACTAAAAAGCATGTTTCTTTTAACTGTGCAGTTACAATGCATATGTTCATGTGTATCATTTTGAAGGAAAAAAGTAAAATCAGGGAAGTACAGTTGGAACAATGGCCCAAGTGCCAGCAGAAATCAAACACAAAATGAACACAAAAACAAGAGCAGAAGTTGTGACAATGCTCTGGTTTACACTAAACCGAGATCACACCTGCTTACTGTATGCTCCCTGTTCGTCCCAGTTCACAAAAACCTGCAGAGACAAATAACATCTGCTCAACAAAGTGCCACTTGTGACACATCAGCCGAGGAAGCTGCTTTTCTGTGAAACTAACTTCTGACAGCCACACATGATGAAACGGTGCACATCCAAAATTATTCTTGCGCTCCTCAGAACCGGCTTAACCTGCTACAGCCCGGAGCACGCCCCTCACCCTCCCCTGGAGAGGCACAGAAGAAGAACAGGCCAAAGAAAGTACAGGAAGAGGAGAGGAAAAGGACTGCGGGCTAATACAGAAATACTAGAATTATTAATACCAGAAGCTTCTGTTTACTTCAGCACAGTGTAAAGTCAAGTTTATACTGCACTGATACATACTGTACAAATATAAAGACTGTCAAATAGTGGTAAAGTAGCCCATGTTTAGACTGCAAACAGAATTGGCGTTGTGGGCGGAGTCTAACATGTGCTTGTGAGCTCGACAGGGCGGGATGACTAGGATAGGCGAGACTCATTTCGCACCAGGAGGTTAGCCAAGAAGCGGTAAGAGAATCTAGCCATAAAACATGGAGGAAGTGGAAAGAGTCCTGGAGTGGGAGGGGTCCAGGGAGGGTGTACAGGGGGCATGACTACACTGACAAATTGGACTAGAAAGCCCTTCATAAGCAAGTAAAAAAGTAAATGTTGTCAAGGTGTTAACCCTGTGACTAACTAGTCAGTGTCCAGGGTGTACCCCGCCGAAGGCACATAGTTACTGGGATAGGCTCCAGTTCTGCAACCAGTAACAGTAATAAGCAGAAGAAAATACTGTTAACAAAAGTGTTAAAAATCTAATCAGTTCAGAAAGAAAAATACTTGTGTGTACTTGTGCGTACTTGTGTGAAGTCGTTTTTTTTTTTTTTTTTTAAGCAATCGTTTTCCTACATGTTTTAAGTATAAGGTTAACTTCATTTTTACAGTGTAAAGCAGCTCATGGTATAGTCCTGTATGTGCCACCTCTCTCTCCTTCACCCCCTCCCTACAACAGCGTTCTCACAGTAATCCATTATCAAACAGGCCTGGCTCTGCTGGGCACGTCTGACACACAAGAACATTTTACACACATGGTCTTAGTCCAGGGGCTGTAAATGAAGCAGGTGCAAACACACTGGCAATATCTGTCATAATTCACTGTAATCTCCTGTCATTGATTTCTGTATTTACATTAATATATAAAGTATATCGGTTTGCAGGTTCAAAACAATGGAACTTGGAATAACAATAATAGAAGCATCTTTGTAAATTGGAACAGAAATTGTAATGTATATTTATTTTTTTCAATGTTAAAATAAGAAGTAATAGTAGTATTGTAGTAAATAATATTTATAAAGTCAAATCGGTGGTCTTGGATTTTGAAATAAAAAGATATTGGTTTAACCTGCCAATGTGGATCTCTTCTTGATATTTCTACTTTACAACCTGGGG
This sequence comes from Philypnodon macrostomus, assembly GCA_036025475.1. Classification (NCBI taxonomy): domain Eukaryota; kingdom Metazoa; phylum Chordata; class Actinopteri; order Gobiiformes; family Eleotridae; genus Philypnodon; species Philypnodon macrostomus. The sequence continues at coordinate 15,047 of JAVQKC010080360.1, read as the reverse complement.
TCTTTTTCAATGTAACCCTTTCAGCACCACAGTGTTATCAAAGTCTGGGGCTCTCAGGAGGGGGTCCACACCTCAAACGCTGCCAGTGCCGTCAGGAATAACCCTTCTCCACGTCTTCTCCTTCATTTGGGTTAAGTGCATGTGCTGGAGCGGCCCACGCACAAAGAGGCAGCTGGAGATGAAGGAGAAAGTTACATAGATGTAGATGGAGTATCCTGACATTAGTGGCACAGTTTAAGATTTGCATTGAGACTTTTGGATCCTCTCGGTCTAAAATCTGAGGAGTCCGTTTGTCAAATCTTCCACTGTGTCCAGCAGGATGAAGCTGAACTGGATTTCACGGTTCTTCTATTCTGGACTCCAGGCCACAGTGGTGTGTAAAATGAGAGGGAATGCTATGTTTTGGGAAATCTAATTTGAGGCCTGTGTTTGTTTTCCTGGCCTTATTTTGCAACTGGCTGGCTCCACAGCAGCAAGTCTCTTCTTTTCACTCGTTTCACAAAAACAATGTTGGACATCCAACTTTATCCTGTGTACTCACTACAGGCACACGGGCAACGCTGTGACACGGCTGATTCTGCTGCTCTACATTTCACCACAAATCTAAGACCCTTAATTGGGAGGTTATCCACTATGTCACATAAACATATGCATGCATATATATACATATAGATGAATATAAAAAACAAATATTAGCAGACGCCTTTTGGCAGCTAATTGCGTTGTGCTCCCTGTGGGAGGAGACAGGGTCTTGGGTCCATAATTAATCCTCGTTTGGAAAAGTAAATGACATTCATTAGTGAGAAATCCAGCCAAGTGCCTTTATTTACATGGCAATAATCTGGAGCTCTTTTAATGTTACAGAAATATCTCTGGGACACAGGACAAGTACAGTTGCATTTCTTCTTGCTATTTTCTGTGTCTTTGCACCAAGGAACAATTAGGCCCAGGCGAACAGATGGGGACGCCTCTGAGTCAGTAAGCTCTGAACAGGTCTCATCTCTTCTTATCCTGCTCCTCATCAACAGCCTGGCAAAACATTCACAGGCAATACACTAACAGGCAAAACACACACACACACACACACACACACACACACAAAACACCATAAACCGTTGGAATACATGAGGCTTACAAGAAGCCAAGTCAAATCACTGAAAATGTGTGACCATCTTTTTAGAACAACATATTATATTCTATTAATCGTATACAAAGAAATACTTAATAAATAATAGATTCATATTAAAAAGGAGTGTAATTTGTACTGTGGATACCACTAGGATAAAATGTTACATAATGGTCCATTTGTTACACAGAGGTCAGGATTCCCACAATGGTACAAGCCACTGGTCAATGCACTGTTTGGACACAGACAATACTGGATTCCCAGAAGAGAAGAGCTCCCTTCACACTCTTCACAACTCAAGGGGTGTTACTAGTAAATCTGTTTATCATGTGGTGACTGACTACATACAAGATGTTTAATATGTTTTTTCCTTAAACTGTATGATGGTCACAAGCAGATTTCTCCCATTTCATATACATGTCTGGTACATTGAGGATCACAATGCTATCGTGTTTTGTAAGTCAAAGTCAAGTCTGTGTCATTTTACAGCCCTCTGCCCACACTGCTCCCTTAATCTCTTTTCAGGATCATCATCTTCTGCTGACCTGGATTTGCTGAGGTTTCACGCTCCATACCATATCAAGCAGCAGGTCACCGATATGAAAACTCACACACCTGTTATTGTCTGACCTGTTACCCAGCTTTGTCCCACTAAGTACAATGATTAAGGTATCAGTCCTTGGGGAACACCAGGTAGGAGTCAGTCCCATAGTTTCAGTGTGGCCTTTGGCTGGGTGGACACAGGGGACTGTCCCGGGACCCTCTGAGTCACGCCAGGAGACAGGGAGTGATCCATCAGACGAGCTTGTTCCATCTGAACCAATGAGATTAGGTAACAGCATCTTGTGTTTTTTTGTGTTTGCTGACACCCAGGACGCTGCCGTGAGCCCCTGTAGGGCCTCCTCCGTCATATTCTGTTTCGTCTCTTGAACAATAGGCACTGTCAGAAAGACAAATGCCAAATATCTCTACATCCCGCCTTATTCTCACACCTAAATCTCAAGTCTGTTCCCAAACTAGCTACAACCAAAAAATACACACTTATAGATGGCCAGAGGTGAAAGAGTAGACCTATACAATCAATGACAACAACTCGTCTGCTGAACCTGTTGAACTTCAAACCGAGCACCAACATAGAGATGCAATTTGAACATGGTCTGATAATGAATAATTTGAGAATTTCAGTATCAACAGAGTCGTGCATCAGAGAAAGGTCAGAAAAAAGGTGAAATATCCAGTGAGTGGTAATTTTAAGGTGAAAATTCCTTTAGGATTACAAAAGTCAGACAGAAATTGACTGGTTTGAGATGATAGACAGACCGCTTGATACGACCAAGGTTTGCAGAAGACTATCTCGGTAAGCACATGTCACACCTTAATGTAGGTGGGCTACAGCAACCTGGCCACATTACTAGGTCCAAGGACTACAGAATAAAATTGCCTCTGAGGGAAGAACAATACTTAAAATAAACACAAAATATACAATAAATCATAGTATATGTTTACTTTCCATTTCTGCTCATTATAAACGCATCACTTAACATGGAAGCAACTTTATGATCTTTCTAAACCTTTAAACTAATAAATACATAAAGCAATGCAAAGGTGATAGCAGATTCCCATTGGAGTCCAAAACTCAAATTTAGCTTGACCCTAGTTGGACCCTCAGATACCAGGGTGATTTTTAGTGATGGGACCTTGCATGACCATTGTTGATCTGAACACAAACTTTCCTGAAAAAATCCAGTCCAATATGTGGGCCCTGGCTAATTCCCGGTGTAGCTTGCTTGCCACACTTCTACGACCTTATTTCCTTCTGGCCACCCCCCTCCAACCCTCTGATCGATCTGCTTATGTCCCGAGATCAAAGGCCCTGCGCCGCTGTTGTACATTTAGCCTCAACCTGGTTCCTCCCATATCATGTCTAAATATTAATGATAATAAAGTCGCACACCCATCTCTGTGTCAGGCAATTACAGCCAACATTGATCCCAGGACTCTCCGCTCCAATTAGGCCATAGCACTTATAATGCGTCCTGGCACATCAAAGGAAACCAGCCATCGATCCAAATCCTAGATCTTAACATTTACCGTAAGAAGAGCAAGGGGCCGGGGGTGCACTATGGCAGTGGGGGGAAGCGATATTCTGACTAGGAGAAGAAGAGGGAGAAATCATTTTATCTAGCCGGTCAGGTAAAGGATGTGCTGAAAGACTCAAAGGGTATAGTGTGGTAGAAAAGTGCTCAATAATAATGGACATTCTGTTTACACGCACCATCCCTACAAAAGACATCAACAAAAACCAACGCTTTTCTGTAAGGTTTTAAACACATCAAAAGTTTGAGACGCAACATCTGATGTGTGCCCATCACTTTTGAAGAGAAGTGATTTTTGATACAAACTGTTGAAAAATGTTCTATTGTCTGCTCAATACACTCAATGCAATGTAAAAGGCCTATTTCCCATGTGGGTTTACAGGTCTAATAGATAATAATAAAGTGATTGTATACCACATTTAAAAAAGTACTTGCTGCTAACAGTAATTTTGGCACTGACCAAACAATGCATGCACAATGTTCAATCATTATTTACTGCTTGATAAAGTGAATTCACACACTACTGCTAATATGTTTTTATTGTTTTAAATACTTTTCACAATACTTTCTTAATCCCTTCTTTTCAAACCAATCAATAGATATATCATTAACCTATAATGGAAGCCAAGAAAAGGAGTTTACATATCCCCTCCCACATGTGCCGTATGTCTTTAGGCCAACTAGCCCCGACAGTTGACCTTCCTGACACCTCAAAGTTTACGAACTGGGAAAACATTGTTAAAACACTGTATACAAGCGCCGCAAACAATACCCTACTTACCAGCGAGACAGACACAGCAGTAGGGGCAAAATTCGACCCGATGGAGACCCAATAGACATCGACACGTCACACTAAGACTGGGGACATTCCTTGCACAAATGAAGCTAAACAATTGCACCACTGACACCATTATTTGACAGAGCTTGTTATGTGCTTTCTCCGGCCCGGATTGATAGCTCAGATAGTCTCCGGCCTGGGCCACGACCTCACAGCAGCCTTTGTGACCAAGATGGTTGGAAGGATTGTCCATTTGCTTGGCCCCACAATGCCACTCTTCATGACTTATAATATATTGAAGTGCAGTGCAACAGGAATGCAATCGCTGTTGTTTGCCTCTACCCACAATTAATGGGCTAACCGTGACTGGCTTCTTAAGGGTACATTGTAAGTAGGCCGTTTATCGTAAACCGATTATCAATTATAACAGAGGCTTTAATAGTATGTAAACAGTTACATGTGACCAAGGTGTGTAGTTGTGATATAATGAGGTGCATACAGAGGTCATGAGACTACAGCAATCATTTTTGTGTTGTTTTGTAGTGCATTAGAAAGATAACCTGAAAAGTTAGTATATATTTTTTTTCAATAAAGGTATATGGTGAGGACCCAGAACATTGTGTGGTAATAAGATATTTATATGTTTGATAAGTTTTGTGGCTACTTTGCTGATATTCATTATTAATCTTAATTTTTGAGGTGAACAAGACAATGCATATGTTATTGTTAATGTAATTGTTTTTAATCGTTAATTAAACTTTCAGGGAAAAAAAACAAAAACAGTCGAAACTGGTGACACAGGTTGATCTATAAATTTAGTGGAAGACCAAATGAACCTTTTTAAAGAGTACAATTTTGTGCATATATAAAAGGTAACTAAAACCATCATTAGCAAAATGTAAGCAATCTTTTAGGATTTCTTTCTGTGTAATAGTTCTCTTTTTAACAGCTCTCCTGACCTGGGCTGTGGTGTCCTGAGCTATTATATGCTTTGCTCAGATGGTGCTTTCCTTCCACTGTCCCTCAGTCTTTACCAACAATGTAATTAAAGATTGGTGAAATGAAACCAGTGTTTAGAAATGGTTTATTTTAAAAAAATGCCCAAAAACGCTACACCACAGTGAAACCTTGTAGACAGGAGCGACTCGATGGCTGTAGCTGCACTAAACATGTGACCAGACAGTGGTTTGGGGTCACAGAGGTCAAAGGGCGATGGATTGGAGTCTCTACAACAGCAGAGTTAGGAAAACATTTGCGGCTGGATGGATATTAGGCTTCTCACATGTGTGATACACCATGATGCACTCAGGTCAGCTAAGGAAAATGAGGGGAACAGGCTGGGAAAGTGACACCAGGATGCTAGGCCAAGACATCAATGTCCTCACAACTTCCCCTAAACACTAAAGCAATGTTAGCCCTGGCGCCATCAGAATATGGGACGGGGGTTAAAGTTTACACAATGGCTGACAGGATGTAACCGCATGACCCAGCTAACAGTCTAAAAATAAACAAAAGGTGTCCCATATTTGGAAAGACTTACAATTTACTGCAGTTGTGTGGTTATCTCTGCTGCTAATAAACAGATTAACTGACGCTTGTTGCTCCAATGTTGTTTAATAAGTATCAAGAAGATGAAATCTCATTAACTCATTACAATTACAAAATTATGATTATGAGTCAGATGTTTTTCTTGTTACTGGACACAAAAAGGAGCTGTTTAACAAATCTATCAGCTACCTACAAAAATATTCTTTACTGTTTAAATTTGGTTTAAGCTCAGACACATTGCAAAGGGCTGATGTTGACCCTGGAGGTGCAGACTAACATGGCTGTCTCCACAGAGACGTGAAGATCGCAGTATAAGCGGGAGACATGGTTCCAGCTGGCACAAGGCCTGGCCTAGCACCAGGGTGCTCAGCCAACAGTTTGGTTCCTCTGTCAGAAAGCCCTCCACGGCCTGGTCCTCCACAGACCACTGGATGCCAGTCTGCCTGGCTGGTACAGGCCAAACAAGCCCCAGTCACCGGGCCAAAGGGCCAACAGAGAGGCTGCCAGCTGGGCCAGCACTTCACGGCCGAGCACCACTCTCCAAACAAACAGTGTTTTGGGCAAGGAGCCCACAAGGCAACATGGAACCTGTCATTAGCAGCAGTGCATGGCTGGTTCACTCTCCAAAATCAAGCCAAGGCACAAATGCGTATTGCACTTGACTCAAAATATCTCAGCCAGTAAAATTTATTGGAAAACCCCATTTTATGAGAAACCATTAAAATATTCAACTTTACACATGCTTTTACACATACTAATAATATTAACAGTTAAATGTGTTCAACAAGCAGCAAAAACACACACACCCTCCTAAATACCATATCCAGGACAATACAAACCATGTGCATGAAAATAAAGATGTGCCTTGCCAGAAAGTCTCTTAAGATTAACTACATACCTTCTAATTACACAACATCCCGGGAACGTACTATAGCTCTGGGACTAAAAATGCACCATTAGCATAGGACCTTCCTAGGGTTTCTCCACTGATCAAACAGCTTCAGGGTTCTGTGGTGTAACTCGGCATCTTTGGCTCCAACGAATGATGGTTTGAGGCATCCATCATGAATATAGGTCTTCACTCAATACTGATTACTCAATGGCCAACCATTTATTTGAGTGGAATGCAGTGCAGAATCAATCGTATTATCCAATTCGCCTTAACAGCATTATTTAGTCTCATATTAGTGGTGATAAGCTAACACTGAAACCACAGCTGCGCAGAGGCAGACTGAGGGAGACGTGGCAGTCACATTGCACGAACATCATCTAACACACAAAGACAATACCAACACATTTATTTCATACAACATGGGGCTTTCTTCCCCAAACTTGTTCAATCGCATCATGGAGTGCACTTCATAAGGCGCACCATTCGAAGTAAGGGTGATGCATTGTGTCCATAAAGTCTATGTTCATGTTTTGTATAGAAAAACAAAACTCAAACTATGACAAATTTTCTGCTGGGGTACTTTGACAGGGACCGATCTTGAAGGCTCGTGGTAGAAGTGCCTTAGTTTACAAGCATTTTAGGTCCTTAAAAATAGAGTCTGGCTTTATTGTGATGCCCGTTGTGATAAAGGGGATCTTTTATGCTATCAACATGGCAACAGCGGGCTGCCTTTGTTTTCCTTGCACCACCCTGGGGTGTTGATAAATGAGATACTGACATACACAGGCATAGTCAGTGATTGATGGCTTAGAAGAAAATATTTAAAAGGAAAACAAAAAAACAAGTCAAAATGGAGTATTTGTTAATATTTTAAACTTTTGCTCCCTGTCAAAGAGGGATCTAAAGGGCAACAACAAAAAGTGAACAATACCACCATTCTGTAAACACTATTTCAGATTTACTCTGTTACAAATAAAATTGTTGTTCTAGTACTTTCCATGGTTTTAGTATTCTGATATTTACTAAAAGAGTATTTTTTTACTGCAGTGTTTAGTCTTGAAAATGCACATGGAAAGATGGCAAAGAAGAGACCTAAATTAGATCTGACTGGGAGAGCAAGAAGGTATGTAGAGTGCAAAGAGTCTGAATAGTAGTCATTTTATCTTGGCATGCCACACAGCCCAAAACCGGCTTATCATGGCGAAGGGATCCCGTGTCTGGGCATGGAGAGTGATGGAAGACTGCCTGGCGTGCACAAGTAGGCACACAGTCTATTACAGTTACGGATACTGAAACAAAATAGCCCTGTTTTTCAGCTTGACACAAATGCTGCCATCCACTAGTGTAGAGGCATTCAACAGTACATTCTCCCAGTCAGCTGTTGCGTAGTGTGCCCCAGAAGTATGCACAATGGCTCGCTGGGAGGGAACAACAGTCAGAGAAGAGACAATGTGATAGGTTCTAATTGCTTCAAAATGTCCCGAAGAAGGCCCCCTATTATCTATTTAAATGGGCTGATAATGTGAGGCAGGAGGAGAGAGAGGAGGAGGTGGTTGGGGAGAGGGGGGCGACCCAGGCAGAGGGAGAAGCTATCCTCCACGCTGCTGTCGCCTCATTATTTTCCGTCTTGACGGACGCCCGCGCTCAACCCCTGGATGAATGGCCCTGTGCTGAATAAGTTATCGCCAGACACACAAAGAGAAGAGTGCGCTCCACAAACAACATACAGTAGCAGCCAATGCAAACGCATGAATCTCTCTTTCTCCCCTCACCTCCTACTCCAGCTCCAGCAGCAGCACTGTTCCCTGCTCCCACCAGACGAAAGGCAGGGCCTGCCACAGACTCAGAGCTCACCTGTAATTTCTACAGAAGCTCACAGCAGGAGGGAGGAAAGAACTGAACGGATATAATAAAATGAAAGGGACGGAAGGATGCAGGTTGTGTGTGTTTGTTAAAAAGATATATACTGTAGCCTCATTCCTCCATTTTGTTTCATGTGTCGCTTTTATTTGTGCAGCTCCTCAATAAAGACAGGGACCTCCTTAGGACAGCATCTTAAGATGTCTGCAAGAAGGCTTTTTGTTCTTTAGAATAGGCCCACAGCAGGATCATTGAAAACTGTTTCATCTGATGTTTAGTTTGTTCTTTTCGCTGTAGCTTGGACTGTTGAAGCTTAGTCTATCAAAGGAGAATCACCTCTATATGATGCTCTGATAAGCCTGTTGGATACAGGGCCCTACTGCTAAATGAGAAATCATAATATAACAATACAAATTTCCATGACTACTTCCATGACTACTGCTGATTACTCTCACTGTGTCACTCAAAAGTAGCAGAAAAAACTTTTGGACAGGGGCGCATCACTGCACCTCTGACGGCAGAATCAGAGGGTGCCGTGGCCCCGACAGGAGCGAGACGGCAGATCAAACATGGCGGCTGCCCTTGGAGTGACACCTGGAGCCACTTCAAGGCATGAGAGCGCCACTGATCTGCAGTCATCTCGTCAGAACGACAGTCTGTCAGGTTTAAAGCAGAGGAGAAAAACCAAGCACCATCACCTATCGCCCATATGAAGGAAGCTGAACGTACCATCACCTCAATGTCATCCAAGCTGACCCTGGAGTAATGAGAAGAATGACTTTTTTTTTACAATCGGCAAAAGTTAATTCGTATCTTGCAGTTCTGTCTCACCCCATCCGCTGACATTTTTACATGGTTTAAGGTAAAAAAATCTAAGGAATTTCTGCACCGCCACAGCAGAAATAATTACGATTCAACTATGTCTTGACCTATCCAAAACAAAAACTTTCCTGTGAGCTGGGAACGAAGGGGTAGAAAAAGGGAGGCTTTGGCAGCCAGTTAAGCGAGTCAATCCTCAACAGACAAATGCATCCCTTATATAAAACAACAACACGTCTTTGCCCTTGTCAACAACCCCTTCCTCTCCAGCCTGTGTGTGTATGTGTATGTCTGCGAGTGTGTCTTTTGTTTCTTGAAAAAAATGGTCCGATCAGCACTCTCTAATGGGCCAGGAGGAGGTGGTGGAGGAGAGCAGCAGACAGAGATGAAGCAGAAGGGAGAGTGAGCTGGTTGTGGAGCAGTGAGTAATGAGGCTGAGGCGCACCCTGTCATTGTCCCAGCAGAGGCAGCAGCAGCGGCCTGTAGCCACACACACACACACATGCAAGAAGTCAAAGGAAAAAAAAAAACATTAAAAAACTCCCAACAGAGAGAAATGTGCAGATTTAAAAGATAATGTGACATCTGTAACTAAAAATGAAAATTGACCAAAAAAATTGCAGAATCAAAATAATAATAAATGAAGGCAAACCTGTTTTTGGCAAAACTTGTTTTTATTTCACATTCTTTATTACTTACTGTTATAATTATTATAGCATTGGTCCAAGTAAACAAACCAACTTTGATCTTTTATGAGACAGTTCATCTCAGGTCCACCAAAGACCTTTTAAAGAATAGGCCAACATGTCCTGCTTCCTGTATTAAACAAAACCATGTCGAGTGTTATGGTAGCATTAGAGCACTCAAAACATCTGAGTTCAAATGAAATGTATGTTTAAAGTTTAGCTGGAGACATGTCCCAGGTCAAGGCTGGGGTAGGACTGACCTAGTGGTACGGTGTGGGGTGAAGTGAGGGGACAATGGGGAGGTAATGATGCCAGTCTGAACAAATCTCAAAGCAAAGGGAATGTGTTTAAATGTAGCGCATTACACGGGCTGCAACATGGCTAGAAGATCAGAGAGAGGCCAATCCACTGGGAGTGATCTGCCACTCTCGGGACAAAAAACATGAAACAGTGCTGTGGCTACTGTGATGAGTTCAGATGTAATACAAAACAAAATGGCATTTAAAAGAGGGCAAATTTGACTTCTGTGGTGTCATGGATGGATGAAATACCCTCAGATGAGAAGTGTATTATCCGTGCTTTGTTGCTAGGTATATAGAGAAAATCATATAGTTACGTAAGCAAGCAGGATGTGCCCAAAGACACAACGGCACCATGCACTAAGTAGAGTGGGATTCGAACTATCAACCCTTGGTCTACTTGCTGTACCACCTACCAATATGCTTATGCAAAACAAAGATCAAAATGACCAAAACATCTTCTCATTGACCAGAATCAGACAGTTTTTAAGTTGGAAATTTAAATGAGGTTGGTTAAAAAATTGAATACAACACACTTTATTTACACTTAACTTATTTAACAGAATTGGAAACGGTATTAATTGTCAATGTTTAAATATTATAATTCTCAATTACATATTGCAGTGGTTCTCAAACTGGGGTCGGGTCCCAGTGGCAGTACATGGGTTTCAATTTAAAGCCCCTTTCTAGCTGAATCTCCTACATGTTCTGGTAGGGGATTTGAATTTGATGAGTGGACCACTGCTTAGTCCTGGTTTAGACGTTTTTAATCCTGATTTAGACATATTAGAGTATCTCAGTCCTGTTTGAGTCCTCTTACAGACCCAGTTGAGAACTTTTAAAATCATATCATACAAATTAGCACCCTCATGTTAAAATGAGTTGTATTGATGAAGCTGTTGCACTGTTGCCATTCCTAGACTGATCTCTTAATCAGTGTCCAGTGAATGTGAGGAGTGCTCTTGTGAAGCCTGGTCCGTCCTGCCCGCTGCTGCCCCGTCGCTCCAGTCCCACGCATGAATATGGAGCTGTTCTGTGGCTGGGAGCTTGCTTATGTTTTCTGTCTGATATCTCAGCCCCATTCCCATTTCAAAGAGAGGTCCACCCGGGGCCTTGACTTTTTGATCTGCCTGGCGACTGAGCCGACCACCTGCATGTGGGATCAGCTGCCAGTGCGCGGCAGACAACCCCTCAGCTTCAAAATATACATCCTCCCCCCTCCGTCCATCGCGCTTCATTGCCCTTCATGGTGCCCCCCCCTCCCTCCGTGAAGCTGCCCGGAGACCCCAGTGGTCCTAACTGGGTCTGGAGCCGCATCCCATTCCCGACCGCTGGACTGCGAAAAGGCTGAGAGGCTTGAGATGTTCAGTGTGGCGGCAGGAAGGATAGGGCTATTGTGAGGGGCAGTTTGTGTTTAAGACAGTGTAGGGGTGTCATTGGATCAACATGGGCCTGTGACCCGTTCAAAGAAGGATAGTCTTTTTTAAAGCGTGCTATAACCCTGCACAACAGACCTTTTAACAGCAGCACAAATATTCACTAGCCATTTTATTGAGTAGACCAGTATACCCCTCGGCAAGTCAATGGATTATGACAAGCTTAAAATATGTTTAAGACATAAGGTGTATTTTAGAACATGATTATCTACTGTGATTTTCACATAGGGTAAAGAGAATAGTCCGTAAGTAAAAATGGAAGGTTTTAGATAATGGAAAGGCAACACTATCTCATACTACCACTAGTTAGCTACATGTCTAATGGAGACCACAAAGCAGATACACAAAGCCCACACTAATTTATAGGTGCAAGGTACCCAATAAAGTGGCCAAAGTACAGCTGTGGTCTAACACTACATACTCTAAGTGAACCAGTGTTAATCTTAGAGGAACTTAACAGAATGACAGTAGTTCATGTGTGATCATACATATGAATATCATATCAAGACAGGCCTCATGTCTCTGTGGGTTTGCTGTGGCTGTCATGGTATAATTAAAACCCACAGGACATTCACTCTATTGAATTAAAAATTAACCACCGACGGACAACCTCAGTACTAGCCCAATGACACATCCAACTTATGAGAATAACTCACAAATTTGACAAAATAATAAAAGTTTATAATGCTCGCTTTCTATTTACAGCAAACAGTTTTCTCTCACTAATTACCCTGTCTGGCATCGATGAGTTTCACAGTCAGACGTTTGTAAAGGTTCATTTTCAAACAAAGCCACAGTTATTTCAGGTGTGTGTCTCTTCTCACAACAAGAGCTTTTCACACACTCTTTAAGTTAATTGGCTTTTCTTGAACCATGACAGCGAGCTTAATGAGTGTCTAATTGTTTCTCAGCTGGGTTGATGTCCGCCAGACCAGAAGGACACTCAGCCCAAAGGTGTGAGTTAAAACTAAACTAAGAACTGTCATTATGTTAATGCTAAATCGGATTCAAATGAGAGGCTAGATGGAAATAGCCTATGGCAGTGGTTCTCAACCTGTGGTATGGGTGGTACACAAGCTCTTAGGGCTGTTCATTGTTAGTTCTTGTTAATTCTTGATTTTTTGTGTGTGTTATTCCTGCTCTGGTATTGGGCTTTAATATCTTTATTTGGACCACTCTGGTTTCATCACTTTTGGTACTTGGTTTAATCCTGGTTAAAACCTGCTGTTATTAAGTATTTTTGTCTAGTCTAATTAATACATTTACCAATTTTTTCAGAGTATTTCTGAATATGTACTTGGACTGAAAACTTTTAGGACTTTTGGAAAACTACTGTACCCCCACCCTAGTTCCCCGTGTAAAACTAAAATGAATAATGGTCAGCTTATTTGAAGTCTAGATACAGTTTTAATTAGAATGAATCAGAATATGATTTTAAAATACATGTGCCATAAATTCCATAGTAAAATCTGTTGGTCACAATAATATGATGAGGGATCAAATTGGTTCTCACAATAGAACTATATAAAAAGCACTGGAGTAGACTGACTAAACTTACAACCTCAAATGTAAAGTCTTGTGGCATTGCAGGAAGAGAAATGACCGAGGTCTGATGTTAAATTTATCATCTGTATTGCTACAACAGTGCCTCTTCATGCACAGATCTAGAAATATGTTAAAACAAATTGAAAATGACAAAGCCTCTACCCACAAATTTCCACAATAGAATGTCGTAGAAAAGTCCACAATTACTCAAAAACACAATTAATCAAGAAGAGCAAAAAAACTGAGGGAGCATGTAATGAAACGAATGACAAAAATGATGAAAAATTGGCTTTAAAAAAAGTCGGAGTAAGATATCAGCGAACCTTCCCGAACTCCCCTCTCTCGATCCTAAATGAGTTCACATTTGACATTTCCAGTCCATGACCTTACAACAAAACACTTTTCTTTTTATTCAAACGGCAAGAGCAGGACAAAATACAGCTGGGTTGGTGGTGGTTGTGGGGGCTGCTCCTGTCAAGCAGAAAGGCGGGTGCAGTAGTGAAAGCGCCTGGACCCCCACCCTGCTTTTGGAAACCCCTCATAAATCCTGATTTGAGCCGGAGAGGTACGAAGGCAGAGCGCTTCTTGAAATGCTACATTTGATTAAGTCTTCCCATTAGGTGACAGCTGAACTTTAACATTAATATGATAATATTGAAATAAGTGTGTGTTATTTACTTGGGGCCGTCGGCAGGGGGGGGGTGGATGATGAATGATTCCCCGGACAGCTCGGGATGACATGCCAGGGTCCGTAATCAAACTTGACAAAATGGAGACGTATGCAGAAATATTGGTTACAGTCGGCATCACAGCCCTCCTCCTAGGCCTTTCCCTTCTCAAGTAACCACGGCGTCCGACCCAAATTGTCTACGGGCACTGAAGCATCTATTTCAATTGGCACTTTTTTCCCGGCCGCACCGATTTTACATTTAGCCGGTGTCATTTACATATTACTCTTAATCAAAATCTACAGTGGGCGACAAGGAGGTGGAAGGGAAAGAAAATATAATAATAAAAAGACAAGAAAGAAAGAAAGAAAGAATGAGGAACAAAAAGCGTGGCGTCACGGTTCAGGGGCAGGCTCACAGGGACTTTATGAAATGGAGATGTGACAAGACATTACAGAGTGCGGTGTGTTAGAGGACAGCTGGATAACATAATGCTACTGCTATTGAAATACTAGTTGGACTTTCTTGTGTGTGAACTTCCAAACAAAGGGATGTCGAATATGAGTGCATTTTGTAAAGCAGAGGCACAATATGAGAATTGAGAAGTATTGTGTATACTATACTGGTTTAGACAACTGAGTGGATTAACATAGTGTAGAGAACAAACTTGGAAGTACTTTTAAAGCAGTAATAAAGTAATAAACACCACTAAGGAGGTTTCACTATTGGTTTGTTTTGATTACATTTTCATGAATGGTCAATAATAGACCAAGTAGCACGTTATTCATTTTTGGAGTAAATCTAAAACATTGTCTGGATAAATAAATATTTAGTGAGAAATTAAAATGCTACTGGTTTAGTAATAAAGCCATACCATTTGAGACCACAAATGATTATGCACATCACTTTGCTAAACAAGCAGAACAGCAGAGCAGTACAAGAAGTTGATATTTTTTTAATTTGCCAGGAGACAATTTGCATAAAAGTGCATGCACTGGTGTGATCCACACACAGAAGTCCAGAAAGAGGCTCCCTACCTGGCTCTTACCTTCTGAGCATGCCAGTCAGGATACGAGAACTCTTGCCCAGGTTAGCATCTGTTTCTCTCAGCTGAAAAGACACAGAGGAGAAGACGTCATCAGATCAATACAATATTCTTATTTAAACAAGGCCGGTGCTGTCGTCCCCGACAGCAAAGTGTATATCGGCGAAAACGACCCCATACGTCTGCCCCGTACGCCTGCCCCGTACGTCTGACCCATACGTCGCCCCGTACGTCTGCCCCGTACGTCTG
>JAVQKC010080337.1:0-17762 GCA_036025475.1 Philypnodon macrostomus | reverse complement strand
GTCAAGTATATTTGACAGCCTCTAACTTGCACATACTTTGCTGATCTGGCAATTCGTTTTTGAGTTATCGCGTTCACAGCTAGGATCTGCGGACGAACACCGACGTGATTCCATAATATCGGCGACACGCTGTTTTCGCCGATATAATTAGTATCTCAATTTTATTGACTGTTAATATTTACTGTAGTTAGCATTGAAAACCTCTGCTTTCCCTCCACACACAGGGTTTGAGATGTGGAGTGCAACACGGTGAAGAGCTGTTTCAGCTTTTGCTGAAAGATAGCTGCCGATACAATGAGGAGGAGATGGAGGATTTAAGATACCGATGGATGCTCTACAAGTCCAAGTTAAACAAAGGCTACATAGTAAGTGCACATGAAATACAGGTCATGCCTAATACTATAGCAATATCAACACATGATTTTCCAAACAATTTGTGAGAAGATGTATTGAGAAGACATTGTGTCTTTAAACCAATTAAAAGTGTTTGGTGCACATTTGCAATTTTACCACTAGGTGTCAGTGTAATATAATGTAGGACGTAGATGAGGCTTTTGATTCATTACATTAGGTTAGTCTACATTTAACACGGGCAGAATAATTCATAGTAAAATTCTGGAAGTAGAACTAATAATTCCACACAATAGTAAACATTCAATAGACATCAGACATTACAATTTTCACATAGTGTTTATAAAAAGGCAGCATGTCGAAGTGCTTTTCCAGTGAGTGCAAAGACTGGTTTGATGCAGGGAGTTTAGTTCATTGTTGATCTCTCACTGCCATCTGTGTATGATACTGATACTGCTGGTACTGTGTTTCACTTGAGATCTTAAAGTTTTATTTAGAAAATAATAATTCTGTTTTTTTGCAGAGGCCAGTAGTCAAATCTGAGCTGAAACAGGTCAGTATATCTATATCTAGATAGATAGATAGATAGATAGATAGATAGATAGATAGATCTTTTTTTAATTATGTGTCAGTGTAATATAGACTTTTAATTCATTACTTTAGGTTAGTCTACATTGAACGGTAACATTCTGGATGTAGAACTAATAATTCCATTCAATAGTAAACATTCAAGCAGACATTATCATTTTAACAGTTTTTATAAAAAGGCAGCATGTCGAAGTGCTTTTCCAGTGTGAGTGCAAAGACTGGTTTGATGCAGGGAGTTTAGTTCATTGTTGATCTCTCACTGCCATCTGTGTATAATACCAATATTGCTTGTACTGTGTTTCACTTGCGATCTTAAAGTTGTATTTAGTAGAGACTATTTTCTTCTTTTTGCAGAGGCCAGAAGTCAAAGCTAAGCTGGAGAAGGTCAGTATATCAATATATTTTTTTTATTATTATTTATTAAATTATTGTACAATCTATACATGCTGTAGTAAAAATTGACTTCTATTGGGAACAAGGGAAATAACTGCTTAACCAATCACATGCTTCCACAAGACAGAGGTGCTCTGATTGTTACATGAAATACAGGTCATGCCTAATACAATAGCAATATCAACACATGATTTTCCAAACAATTTGTGAGAAGATGTATTGAGAAGACATTGTGTCTTTAAACCAATAAAAAGTGTTTGGTGCACATTTGCAATTTTACCACTAGGTGTCAGTGTAATATAATGTAGGACAGAGGTGAGGCTTTTGATTCATTACATTAGGTTAGTCTACATTTAAAACGGGCATGGAAGAAAAATGTATAGTAAAATTCTGGAAGTAGAACTAATAATTCCACACAATAGTAAACATTCAATCAGACATTACAATTTTCACATAGTGTTTATAAAAAGGCAGCATGTCAAAGTGCTTTTCCAGTGTGAGTGCAAAGACTGGTTTGATGCAAGGAGTTTAGTTCATTGTTGATCTCCCACTGCCATCTGTGTATGATACTGATACTGCTGGTACTGTGTTTCACTTGAGATCTTAAAGTTTTAATTAGTAGAGACTATTTTTTCTTTTTGCAGAGGCCCGTAGTCAAAGCTAAGCTGGAGAAGGTCAGTATATCAATATATTTTATTATTATTTATTAAATTAAATAATTTTAGAACTAACCAGTCAAACTGTATTTACACTCTGCAACAACACCTTTACATTGAAAGATAAAAATCACAACAGTTTTATCAAGAATTATTAAAAATGCATAGTATTATTAAAAAAGATAACTTAAAACCTTAAACACAGTAAAGCTGTGGTCTGGAGGTTTCCTCAAAAAATACATTTTAAAAGTGCTTAAAATGTACTGTTTTATTATGTAAAATAGGTAATTTGTCATGATTATTATTTGACGTTAGGCTACCACTCTGACCAATTGTAGTTGAGTTTTTGAGAGGCGTGGCAGCTAGGCATGGGACGATAATGTCATGATTATCTTGGCCATAATCATTGCCATTAACGATAATATCACGATAATTACAAAATAATGAGTACAAGTTTATAAAGTAAAAATGCACATTCATAATCTCACAGTACTGTTTATTGTTGGCTCAAACTAATATCACCTGAACTTATACTAAATATAATAATAGTGATCTGTTCACTTTAAAGTCTATAGAGCATTGAGGTACACACAAATGAATTAAATAATACAAAAATAGTCATCATAAATACATTTTATTGCGATAAACAATATTATTGTATATTGTACCATCCCTAGTGGCAGCCCAGATAAACTCTGATTTAATGTTGCTGTTGCTGTTTGACTATAGTAAAACTACTGTTGTGCAAGTATTTTTTAAAGCTTTAAAAATATATATATATATATTTTAGGATCTCTCCAGAAAACAGCTATAAAATCAAGTCCTAATAAGTAATAACATGCAATTCAAGTGGTAACATGTTCCACAGTTTAGACCCAGCAACAGCAAATGAACGATCGCCCCACAGGACAGGAGCTCTCTGCTTGATACATCCGGTTTTAATGTGAAGGAGCTGATGTTTTATTTCAGAATTCACAGCTTATTCACTGTTTTTTGTTCAGATAATTAAAAGCCAACTTCAGATCTCTGCTTGTGAATCTCATGCATGTATGTACAAGGAAGTGTGTGCTCCATGTGTGAGACCGAGATAGAGGGAAGGGAAGCACCTCATTTTCAAATGTAGATTTTTTATTTTATTTTTTTTTTTGCATAGTTTCACAAAAATCAGGTAGTTCAGCTTTAACCGCCTGATCTATGACCACCCACACCGCCACCCTCTGTAGCTGGTTAGCCCCGCCCCCAGCCCTCTCCATTCATTTAGCAGCAGTGGGGGGTGAGCAGCAGATTAAAGAATCCCGATCCCTTGAGTCTCCTGCCGACCCTCCAGACACTTCAGCCTAAACACCCCCCAGACACATTCCTCACTCTTTTCACAGGGTCTTTATAGGCTAAACCTCTGCTATAGATGTGGTAACGTTAATGACCGGTGTTTTCTTTACTACGACTGCCACTATTCAAATTCAATGCATTAAGCGTCAAATTACAGCCAGTTTTATTTAGTATACACTATATGGACCACAGTATTTGGCTGGTAATTAATAATAAAAAGGGGTTTCTCTAATGAAAGGAAAGAATATATAAAGAAGAAAAACTTGACCTGACTTTGACAAATGCACTATGAATGGGCACAAATCCTCACTAAGATGATTACATTAAACGTTATTTAGAATCCGCATTACTAGAATCCATTGTGCTGTCATGTGGCAGAATGCTTAAGTTCATATAAGGCAGAACAGTAGGTGAACATATTTACATTGTCTGATATGAAACATTGCTTTACCTTTGCCCTCGGGATGTCAGTCATGTGAAGGTATGGCCACTGTGAGTAGTTTCACTTCCTGGGCCATTAATCAGTAACCTGTACACACAGTCCAGCCCTCTTTGGTTCACACAGAGGGACATTGGCCCAGTTTAAGTGTTTGACTTCTGTGGACATGAATACATCTCATTTCTTGTGGCTACTATTCATTCTTTATTGAAAGGCCTACAAATATGTATTTACCAGTTTGTTCAGTATTCAGTGTAAACCGTTGCTTTCTGAATATGTTGCCTGTCTCAGTCAAATACACGAGTTGCTGTCATATGATAGTGAATAGTATAGAAAATCTACATTAATTCAGATTAGATATGTGTATTTCCATGATAAAAGGCCAAATGCTGGAGTACATGTTGTGCATGTGTGAAATATTGAGAACTACATGTGCTCACTGTGGCATGTGGAATGACAGAGGCTTTAATTTAGGGACAATAGTTAAGTAGAAAAGTGCAGCAGGGATAAGTGCCTGTGATCTCATGTCTGTTTGTGAGTGAGTGAAAAGCCTCTGCCAGAACATATACAAACAGATTTGGGGCCATATCAAAATTAAAAGGTCTAACTATGTAACTTCTGTAAATATATTTTTCTGGACTACAAGTTGTTGGATACTCTGTTAAACATTTTTCAAAATATTAAATTGTATGGATTCTGGTACAGTGGTCGATGATGGACGTAGGTGGTCAACGTGAGTCACTGCATAACAACAGTCTAGTATGGAGAGGGCACTTTACTGTGGTGCTGGTGAAGAAGATGATGATGCCTGTGTGTGGGTGGTGTGTGCTCGATTTCATCTATTGGTTATTTTCATTTCTCACTCTGACTGCGCCACAAATTCAGGAAAACGGCATCTGCACACATACATTTACATTCTCCAGAACAAGAACAACCCGTGACAATCACAGTATCTGTGACTTGGATCAGACAAGACAAAAATAATCTTGGTTTTCTTTGATCGTGAGCAGCTTTAGCAGCACAAAGTAAATATTAGACATTGTTGCCGGCTGTTTTGCGAAGCAGAACAAATGGTGTATTGGTTAATGGACTAATTATAGGTTTGGAGTCAAACACACATTCAGCTTGTGTTTGATATTTGAGCAGAAGACCTTATTGAAGAACAGGGATTAGCTGGGTTGAAGCAGAGGCTAATCTTAACAGGATTTATCACCAATATCAATTGTATGGTGGTGACTTATGTTGTGTTTAGTAATAATCAAGACACTAATCACTTCTAATAAGATATAAATCAGAGCACAGGATGCAAACTGATTCATTCATATAGCTATACTGTTACTGTGGAAGCGTGTGATTGGTTGAAAACAATCCCTGCACTCTAAAACAAAAACCTTTTATAATACAGTCCGCAGAGGGTCTCAAAGTAAAAAAAATTCTCAGATGACTTCTGGTATGCTGTACTATTGACTGTGTAATTGTTTTTGCTCAAATACAAAGTAAAAAATACAGGTACTGCAGCTTTAATATGAATTTAATTTACTTTATAAAATGAGTTCTGTTTGTCCATGTTCCCTTCACTGTGCTGCTTCAGATTGCAAAATACCCCAGTAAACATTGTGCATCAAATAGTGCACATTCTTCTATTTTCTTTATTTTATACTATATTGTCTATATTCTGTTAGTTTTATATACACACACTTAATTAATCTTACCTGTGTGTTGTTGCAGAAGCCCGGTCTTCTCTATCGAGTCTGTCGCCTGGCTCTCCCTTTGTGGCTGCTGCTCTTGGCTCTGCTGCTGCTGGCCTTCCTCCTGCCGCTCATGGACGAAGGTAACAGCTGCTCGCTCTCAAACAACTTCGCCCGATCATTCAACATCATGCTGCGCTACCAGGGACCACCACCCACATAGGAGACCACTGCTGGACCTAAAACCATACAGTAACCGGAGAAATGACAGGACTGCTTATAAGGTCAAAATTCATGGTTTTTGATCATGTGACTGCAACTTTACCATTGACCTTGAAGGAGCAAGAGTACCTAGTATGCGCACAAATGTGTAAACAAGTTCATGATCTGCCAAATAATAACACATTCTGGTCCACTCTTAACTTATGAATGTCTTTTACAACACACTGAGATGCCAACAAGCTTCATGTCATCAAATTAGCTCCTCCTAATGGCCCACCAGCTTCAACCAAAAGATGAACTGGTTAGGCATAACAATATGACCTCCAATATGACAAACTGTGAAGAATTCTGTAATCTGATATCTTTCCATCAGAACCAGCTAGATAGATAACTGTAGACCAGGAACACACCACAAGAGCTGATGTTTTGGAGAATTTGGCAAACTGTTCACTTGTCAAGAGGTCATAATGTTATTCCTGGTGTTTTTAATGTAAAGTTGTTTTTTATGTCAAATGAAATGCCATGTTTAATCAAGCCGTCATTTTAACAGCACACAAATCAAACTAATGAACATAAGCTCTGACGCGGTGGATTCTTGTAAAGCTTGGGGAACATCAGATATAAATTTCTTGGCTTTTTCTCGAGCCTCTTGGACGAGACAGGGCCATTATTCAGATCAATCTGATCTCGTCCTTTATCCCGATCATGTGCCAGTGTCAGGAGCTGGAGGCGTTCCCAGCTCCCACTGTGGATCTGACGGGCTGCACCTGCCCCATAATAAACCTAATTATGTCTGTATCATTGGTTTACAACAGCACCTAAACAGATTCATCACGAGCTGGAGAACATGTTTACAAATATGATCTGATCAAATTAAGGTAAACACGCTGTTGATTGTTTTCAAAAATCAATGATCAGAAATGGCACTGAATCAATTTTTGCATCAAGCTTCCAGTACAGATGACAAAACAATAACATTATATAGTATTCTCTTATTATAGTTTCTCTTTCAAATGGGTAAAATGAAAAAAGGCATTGAAATGTAATTATTCAACACGTAAAGATATGAACCATCAAATCAGGTACTTTTAAGCATACCTTTTAATACCTTTTTTTAAATTTAACCTTTATTTAACCAGGAAAGTCCCATTGAGATTGCAAATCTCTTTTTCAAGGGAGTCCTGGCAAGACATATCTTCCAATGTAGCAGCCATGAGTAGCTACAATGAGATCAGCTCTGTATTTAAAAGCTGTGTAGTTCTCATAGACCCTTTCCTGGTTTGTAAACAGAAAGTTATAAATTCCGGAATGGAAGCAACTGGAGACAAGAGCGTAATACATTTTCAATGGAGAAATTAGAATTAGCTATAAAACATCATACATTAAGATGGTTTTGGCAAATGACAACCACTCTGCCACATGTAGGTGATGTCAGAGCCTCACATGTACCTCACATTGTATATTTATTTCATGTACACATTAGTAACAGTTAGACTTTTGGCTGGACAAATCCAGTTTTTTTTATTGTATGCTCAGATTATAACTTACTTTTGCTCCAGTCGCCTCCATTCCTGAACTTTGAACATTCCAAATGACAAACATTTCAAAGGGTCTGTTGATATCAAAGCTAATTTCCCCCAAAGCCTCAAGGTTGAATGTACTTACACTGTCCCTCCATAAACAAACTTGAAATATTTTAGCATGAACTCAATAGGCTAGAATCTACCTGCACTACACCATGATTATCTCACAGCATTGGAGCTACTTTGATTAAAACCACTGTTCTTATCACGGCCAACTAAACCTTTAAAGCACTGTGGAGTGTGTCTTTGGCATATTCTTGGCCTCTCAGTGACTTGCTGATGCCAATGCTTTGAACAGTAAAAGCCAGTAAAACCTTTAGTCCGCAATCCGGACACAGCACCTTTTTAAAGCCCACTTCAGACTCCCCTAAACTGATTCCAGGCCACTTGTTTTTATCTGCGCTCTCTTCACACCCACTAAAACACCTCCACACCCTCATGCACACGCCCCTTCATTTCCTTTTATGGCCCCTGTTGACTTTAGCATGTTTCCACAGCAACACTGACCAAATCAAGTTTACCTTATTAGAGCTAAACAAATGTGGTATTCACTTTTAAGTATGGGTGAAGTGCACAAGTTGATTTTATAGAAGCAAAGGCTATGTCCATTCTTACAAGGGTACTTAAAAACAGATATTACAAAATTGCTTTATGTTGCTATGCCTACATTATTCATGCAAACCAGAGCCATAGAGATGAGAGAGTTGCGCCACCACAGGTCCATAAAATCTGGACGATGCAGCTTCAAAATAGTTCCACCTTAGCACAATTCTCAATGCATTTGAATGGCACTTTTAGCTTGAGCGGCTACTTTTGGAACAAATGAGTTCAAAGAAGTGCTTTTAAAAACTGGTCCTCAATGGAGTTGTCATAACTCTGTTTTATCTCTATGGCTCTGATGCAGACAATCAAGTTTACTTGCAGCAAACATTGCAACATAAATTGATGATTGATTGAAAAAAGGTTTTATTCCCATAATTTACCCTAGTTGGTACTGGGCCGCTCTTTTTTGTTAATGTGTCTTTGCCATAGCTATGCGTTCTACAAAACATTAAGACGTGATTCTCAAATGGTGGATGGTGGCACAGATGTGGGTCATGGGGAGGTTGAAATATTCGGCTTATTTTTTGTAATGAAATAAAATGGTAAAACAGATTTTACACGTGCTATAGAAGTTGTAGTAAAAACGCGTATATAAAATGCTTCAATAATGATCGGGGATAAAATTGGGCAGTTGGGAATCAATTATACAAATTTACATAAACTTGAATAATGGAACTTTACAAAAGTTTATATAACATACGATTAGAAGCTTTATTGTGGTTACAATGTAGCCGAAATATCACACAACATTGGATTCCTGAATTTATTTTGATCATTTCTAATGCAGTGATGAATTGAATGTCCCTTTTAAACCACTGGTTGGTTATTACTCTACTGTATGTACTACCCTGTTGAGACCACCTGTCGAGTTAATCACTTCAAAATGTTATTATTGTGTAAATATTTGATATGTAGCACCTTCTAAGAATATATATCATATCACATATGTTATTGGCCTTTAAGCTTTATCTAATCAATATACTAGTGCCATTATGTGTAAAGTATCTAGCTAAACCACTTATGCCCATATACTGAAACCAAGATACAATTGTAATGTGTTTTATGTTACTGCTGCTTATTGCTTATTGCATGTGTCCCTTTACAACGCCTATGCAACTCAATACAAAAACATTATGCAACAAAGACTTGAATCTCCTGAGCACAGATCCTAGACGATGTAGAGACAAACCTTTAGAAGTTATGCAAAACTGTCCGACCTGCCTGTGTTGTAAAAGTAGACTTCGAGAATTGAGCATTTTGTGTAAAACTTACTATTTTGTTAAAGCTTTGTTATTATATTATGAGCTTGTATTTAACCTTTTTTATCTTGACGGTTCTGGAAATAAATGCACTTCAGATCTCATTTTTGGAGTCGGTGTTTCTTGATAAACTACTGCTCAGAATTGTGTACTGTAACTACCATTAGATGTAAAGCTGACTTTCTTTGTTAGCAAAAGCATTCACTTCAATAGATTGTAAAGTGGCGTAGCTCAGTCCATAGATAATATCTTGTTGTTTTATGGATCATCACCATGTTATTACTTGTATGACATTATTTCACTAAACACAAAAGCTGCAATCCAACAAACATGGCAACCCGTGCAAGACATAAATAAACAAAGGATTGCCTGAGCTTGTAAAGGATCTTCCCCTTGTATCACTTAATGCTGTGTACTCATATTTCCTAATCACATATTGCATAAACTTATTTTGTTAGAAATGTTGACTTTTCTGCCTGACTGCCTGGTGTTTGGAGAAGCCCATATTCTGCACTCCCACTGTAGAGCTAGTTAGTTTATTGCATGTTATATATTTGATTATTATAAAACACTGAAGTTGAGTGTTGATAAACCATATTGCCTACTTCCATTTCCAAATTGATAAGATTCCAAGTTTTCATTCATGTACGTAAGTTTTAAATTGTGTTGACATTGCAATGAGCGCATGAGAAAGTATCTTGGGGTCTTGTTCACGAGTGAGGGAAGGATGGAGCGTGAGATTGACAGGCGGATCGGTGCAGCCTCTGCAGCGATGCGGTCGTTGTACCGGTCTGTCGTGGTGAAGAAGGAGCTGAGCCGAAAGGCGAAGCTCTCGATTTACCGGTCAATCTACGTTCCGACTCTCACCTATGGTCATGAGCTTTGGGTCAGCTGAGGTGGCTCGGGCATCTGTTTCGGATGCCCCCTGGACGCCTCCCTCGGGAGGTGTTTCAGGCAGGTCCCACCGGAAGGAGGCCCCGGGGAAGACCCAGGACACGCTGGAAGGACTATGTCTCTCAGCTGGTCTGGGAACGCCTCGGGATTCCTCCGGAAGAGCTGGAGGAAGTGTCTGGGGAGAGGGAAGTCTGGGCATCCCTGCTTAAGACTGCTGCCCCCGTGACCCGGCCCTGGATAAGTAGAAGAAGATGGATGGATAATAAAAGATGCAATAAAAAATACAAAAGGTGCAGGTAGGATTAAATAAGGCGTAAGTAGAGTATTTCACAGGTGGTAAAATACTTTTTAAAATAATTTTATATTGCACATGATATTGTATTGCACATGTAGTAGCGTTGACAGCGAGGTAGTGATATACATGATACATTCAAATAGTGCAGCAGCAGTAAACATATTACGTAAAGTGATTTAGTGCAGTATTATTGAGAGTTCAGTATTATAATTGGGAGCATTATCGAGAGTTCAGTAGTCTGACAGCTTGGGGGTAGTAACTAGTCCCTCTTCATCACTCCACTTTGAAAGATGTTTTCATTTTAAGTTACATTTTTCACTCATTTTTCAACCATGCTTTCCTCTGATGTAGGTTCTTGTCTTTGGATGCACCAAATACATTCGACCTGCCCAACTTCAAGCAAGAATGTGACAGATGGCAATGTGATCAAAATGTGATAAAAGCTGATAATGTATTTAGAAAATCTTCCTTTGTTTTGTGCTGCTTTATGTGGTTTGGGAGTGTATTTGTTCATATCACAAAAAATGGTTCTGCAAATTATGTGAAAAACACAGACATAAACATCCTTCCTTAAACATAAAACCTTTTTACATTGATACCTTTGTGTCTGACTTACACAAAGTGACACCAGTGGTCATATCAATATAATTACTCACCTCTTCCAGAGTAGATTCACTGGCACACACGGCCATGCGTGCAACAACATGCTAGCTAGCTCGGGTGGGGGAGGGGCGAATACTAATTGATGGAACATTTTTTCATAAATATTTAGTTATTAAAGGCTTTTACAACAAATATGTTACTGAAAAGCACATTTGAACCCTGGAATATCACAGTTATAGCATACAAAATATAAACGTGTTTTTGTTTTGTTGGCAGTCTAACGAAAAGATTACTAAACTCAACAAACATTGTAATTAATCGAGTTAAAGAAGAGCTGCTCTTACCTTGGATGCACCAAATACATTCGCCCTGCCCAACTTCAAGCTTTCTTCACATAATCATTTTTTTTCTTTTTATGAGTGGGAGGTGGCAACACACACAAGATGCCTGTTTCCTCCTGGCGCCATAGACATGGACAACATAGAATGTACTTGAATGGGACAACTGCCAATGTGATCAAAATGTGATAAAAGTTTATATTGTATTTAGAAAATCTTCCTTCGGTTTGTGCTGCTTTATGTGGTTTGGGAGTGTATTTGTTCATATCACAAAATATGGTTCTGCAAATTATGTGAAACACACAGACATAAAACATCCTTCCTTAATCATAACACCTTTTTACATTGATACCTTTGTATCTGACTTACACAAAGTGACACCAGTGGTCATCCCCTAAATCCAGTTTGTGGATGGGGCTTTAATTGGAATTTGAAGAATGTGCCTGAAGACAAAAGTCAAGGCACTGTATTGTCATTCTCATTCTGAGTGATTTGATGTTCCTATTGCCAATGGTTCAAACACAAACAACAGAAAAAGATGCACACATTAAAAGTCTATCTAAATGTGTCTAGTTCCAATAAATATTAAATCCATGAAATCTGTATATTTTCAATAGTTTCAAACTACCAGTGATAGTAAAAGATCTTTGTTATTTAGACTCATGTTCAAGTTGTTGTCATTGCTGGTTGCACTAGTTTTGAGTGAAATCCCTGGGTCTTGGGTGAGGCATCCACTGGGCAGCTGCATCTATGTGTTTTAGCTCTACATCCTCCTCCTTTTTCAGAGCCACAAGAGTGCACTCCCCTCACAGTTAAAGTCGGGCTGCAACACTTCAACTCCCACAAACCAAAGGACTTCAATCAAGCACACAATGGGCAAAATTAACGGATGTCTAAAGTGCCTTTTTATTTTCTTCAATGTCCTCTTTGCAGTAAGTAACAATTGTTTACTAAACTTTTATATATGATTATTATTAAAATAATTATAAGTGTTTTTTATTTTGTTTCAAGTTTAACGCTCAATGTAGAAATATTTTTCAAGTGACTTTTTATTATTTTTCACTTAGACTAGGCTCAGAAAAAAATATGTATTTATTATTAGAGAAACTAATAAACGGTGTCCAGAAAAGAGAAGTTGTTTTTCTTTATTATTTATTATGCTCTGATCAAATTGATGCATGAAGTTTGTTACATGTTGCATAACTCATTTCCAGTAAAGTGAGAGTGGAGAAAAAAAGACAGCTATGCTCAGATTTCATTGGAGTTTAAGATCCCACCCCCATCAGTGACCCTCCTCAGTATTATGTCTTGGATACTAGAGGAAATGATACTCAAGATGACTCACTCAAGATAATAAACCTATCCAAGAGGAAATGTGTTTTAGGTCTCTTGTTTTTATTCTATAACATTAAATGACTTACCTAAGCTGTAATAGGTGGTGGGCGTGGCCCTGCCTTTAGCTGGCGCAAACAGGCGTTTATCGTCCTCTGTCTCCTCCTGGAGGACACAAAGAGAATTACAGAGATGCTCTGACGAATTATGAAGCTGTTGTTATTTTGTATTTATTTAATTGAATGGGAAGGTTTTTACATTTTGGTTGCATTACAGATGTATTGTGACGTATTTGATGATTTGTTTCAGATCTTTGGGTGTCTGATGATCTTAGGATTGATAAGGACCACTGAGCTCACCCAGGTACTAGACACATTCATGTTTTTGTTTTAGTGTCAGGCAGACAGCTAATGACACTGTACATGTATATCAATATTTTATTTCTGTTTAAAAGTAGAAATAGACTTTGGACAACAAGGCCTGTGTGTCAACATTGCCTGCTCAGATTATATGGTAGTAAAGGCATGTGGTTTCACTATTATCTGCACTCTTAATGGCTTTTCTGAGACAGGATGTTGTTTGGCACACTCTGAAAGCTTTCCTTAAGCCACTTGGAGAGTAACAAAATAAAATCAAGATCAGATGTAAGCAATTGCAAGGCCACTGTTGCCGTGCCAACTGGGGTAAAAACATGTTCCTAGTTTACATGTCAAAGTTTAGCTATGAAAAGTTTATTTCTAAAACAGTGTAGTTGGCACCAAACTTTTATTAATTATTTGCTGTCAGCCAGAGCTGAATCCTGTCTGCAACAGATGTTTCCTCCAAATCAAGTTTGCTGTAGCTGATATATAAGGGGTAATAATCACAGTTTTCTTTGCTGCAGAAAATAGGATCAGTGGTTCTCATAAGAAATATATAATAAACAAACAAACGTCTCCAGTTCCCATGCAGAGCTGCAATCAAATCTCATTTACTTTGAACAGAAGTTACCTTCAGTAATGACTGGAAACAACAGAAACAATGTAATGCATGAGAACAATAGCCTTCATGTGTTTTAGTGTAGTCAACAAAGTGCTGTATTTTCACTTATTTGTTGCATATGTTTGTGTATAGCTGTCCGCTGTGGGAACTCCAGGAGTAGGATGGGGATGGGTATTTGCCATTGGTGTCCTTGGCATCTCTGTTCTGGGGATTTATGCTGGATGCTCAGAGAAAGTGCTTGCACTTAAAATTGTATGTATAACATTAACATTATATATTTCAACTTCTGATCTAAGTCATACTTTTGAAGAAGCCTGTGCCTTGTTTTGCAGTTTGCAGGTTTCATGGTGGCTGGAATGATCATCATGCTGATCTTTGGCATCTGGGTCGCTGTCATAAGAAACAAGGTAATACATTTATTAGTATTTTTATTGTTTGTTTTTTATTTTATATAAAACAGGTCTAATCAATTTTTCTTCTCAGTGCTATACGTTAAGCATTTTCCATTGTTGATGTTGCAGCTCAGAGATGTTTTTACAAGCGCTAACTCAGAGGCAACCAAGACCTTTATGCAGGAGCCTCCGTTTAGAGATTTGCTGGATGGGCTCCAGTCCACTGTAAGTGACCTGTACTATTTGTGACTCACATTTACTATGGTGTTGATTATTCTGAAAACTAACTCTTTTATGCTGTCACAGGCAAATTGCTGTGGTCTGAGCAGTGCCCAGGACTGGGGCTCTGAGATCCCAGATTCTTGCAAATGTGACGGATCATCCATATCCGGAGGGTTTCAGGGGTCAGGGTGTACAGCCAGACCTGAGGTGGGTTTTATAGAGTTTCTCAATGATGTACCATCATTTTCAATCATCTTGTTTATTAGTTATGTATAGAGAAATTATTGTAATAATAATAATAATAATTATTATTATTATTGTGAAGTAAAGGCTGTGTACAAATGTGCAACTGTCCACTTTAAGTTCCTAAAGTATAATTATAGTAACCTTTTTTGTTGCAGGGCACCACTGGCCCGGCCCTCATCTATAATACGGTAAAATCATTGATTCAAATGTACATGGTGATACTTGTATATGTTATACAGTATATTGTCAGCTCAGTGTGTTTCTTGCTTGTCCCTAGTCCTGTGGAGACTTCCTCTTTCAAGTCATTGACATTGTTCTGAAGGTTTCAATGGGCATCCTGTTTGGATTTGCTGTCACTGCAGTAAGTGTTATTTTCTGTAGACGGTAAAGAAATCCGTAAACCACATTAATATTAATATTAAAATGTATCTCTTTTGTGCTGACTTGTCTATTGTCTGTGTGTAGTTGCTGGGTCTGCTTGTGACCCTATTGATGCTGCATCAGGTCAAACGTCAGGACGGTGGAGGACCAGTCATGTCCATGCAGAGCTACTGAAGTAATCACCAGAGCCCCACCTGTGTACCTCTGCACTTATTCCCTGACTTCTGTATTCACATGTATCAACTTTTTGACTTGGTCTTTTGTGGCATTCTGCAGTTATACAGAATATTGTTTTGCGTACATGTTTTGTATAGTGTTTTATTACAAGATGGAGGCTGTATTTTTGTGTGTGAACATGCAACAACAAAACATAAATACTGTATGGAGTATATAGTCCTCTGTGATTAAAAATACACACAATAACAATCATCTCAGCCACAGCCACTTTGGATACCTCTCTCTTCCTCTGTCTCTTCCTCACTTTATACTGTCCATCCATCCATACAACATCAACAGTATAGAATTAAGTCAATATAAATGTATAACGACTATAACATCATTATTCATAAAAGTCAATATAAACATAACAACGAACCATCAGCTGTACATAGCTTATATTCTGCATGCAAAATTTTATCAGTAAAGACAATGATTTAACTAAAAGTAAAAATAGGGCACTTGCCATAGAAGGTTGTGAAGTGAGGTTTTTGGGAATAATCCACTAATGAGGACCATAGAGGGTGTGTGTGACATACATTTAGCAGAACTCTGTTGTTCTGTATCACTTGTACTGTGCCTCAAAAGACACTAGGTGGCAGCAAACTTCCAAGGATAGACAAATAGAAAACTTAAGATGGAATAAGATTTTATTCACTTGAAAGAATATTTCAAGCGACTTCGAAACAATGCATACAATGGACATGGACAGATCAAATGCATTGTACATTTGTCAAGACGACTGAACTTTTACTCATATGTTTTCCATGAGATCTCAGACATAATGCCACAAACTTTCATTTATTCTTCTCATTCCAGAATACTTGGAAATAGACATTTACACTGTGGCCATGCATACAGACCATCCATCTTGCTTGTCACTGATGGCACCCACTCAAAATATAATGAGGAATGAAGAAAAAAGTGTGTGGAGTTTATCATTTATATGAAATGGGGAGACCCAAACATCAGATATAATCAAGCAATTTGTTTGTATTAGTCGAGTGGATCAGCGCAGGAATAAACAGAGCAACATTATTTACAGTAATATTCTGCCTTGGCATTGTCACATTTAGTTTCATTAGTGAGTTGGAATGGACATTGTTTGCTAATGTTGCAATAACACACTTACACTGTCGTTATTGTATCTCTTTCATCATTTAAACAGGTGGGTCCATTAAAACACACTTTGTCTGGTCCCACTTAATGCTCACTGATAAATAGTGTATTATGGCATTTTGAGTTTTAATTTTCATTGTACAACAAATATGTTTTGTCAAAGTCTTTTAAGTGTGGCCAAACTACATTAGCAGAATTCAAAGTGGTCCTATCCAGAGTTCTGATTAACACACTTGTTTGCCCTGGAGGAGCGGCTTAAGTGAATAAGTGAATGAGGAGCAGGAAGCATGGGCATTAAGACGGCTTCACCCAAAGCACAGCCCCTATGAACACCATCGTTGTATAAAGAGAAATAAAAAGGACCCCATATACCCTCACACACACCCCCCAAAAACAACGACAAGCTGGCTTTAAAATACATTCTAGTGACTTCAAGCCTATCTGCTATATGGACTCTATTTCATAGATTAGAGAGTGTTTTTGCAGTGACTAAATCGACTGGCATAGTCCACCCTACTACAAGTCAGACTCAGCAGTGAGTTAGCTCTGAATGCAAAATGTGACCACTGCAGATATATTAATGGCAGCTAACCAAACAGACAGAACAAAGCTTTCAGATGTTGCCTTTGTTGTACATTGTGTGGTGCTTTGCTAATCATGGGAAAAGCACACTTTAAACAGAGCACATGCAGCTGACACAGAATACAAAAGATTCACTCTGAAAGGCCTCTGTCAAGGCATTTAGCCCTGTCTTGCAAAGAGATACTGGAGTGATTGACAGTATCAAGACTTGGACTTGAATCAGAGATCTTCTAGTTTTGGGGGTAAATGCTCTATAGCCATTGAGCCACAAAGCCCTTATATTTCTCAAAAATAAACCTAAAAATCTATTATTTGACCCTGTACTGAATCTGATCTCTTGTTTATTTGTGTTAGTGTCCGTAATGTTTAAAAATATTACCATCTGCAAAACAAACTAGGCCTGTGCTGTTGTCTCCGACAGCAAGGTGTATATTGGCAAAACGGTCCCATACGTCTGCCCCATACGTCTGCCCCATACGTCTGCCCCATACGTCTGCCCCATACATCTGCCCCATACGTCTGCCCCATATGTATGCCCCATACGTCTGCCACAACTGTCACCAATGGGCACCTTAATCAGACATTGTGTGATTTCTAAGCGTTTTAATATTGTTAACGAGCAATTAAGAGGCCCCGCCCCCAAACTGTGACAAACATGGGAAGGGTCGATTTGACTTTTTTGATTTGTCTGGATGTTTGTGAAGAAAATTGTTGCCAAAAATGTAAATTTCCCTAAAACTACATTCTTCTTTCAGTCTATAGGGGGCACTATAGAGGTAACTGGCATCATAATGGTCAGATGTGTTCAGAGCCGGGGGGTCATTATGTGTTTCAGGTTTCGCCGATATAACGAATTGATAAATAAACCAGGTTTAAAATTCTTGTATCTTTTTGTAAACATAAGCCAGGTTAATTTTATTAGTATTTATTTATTATATCGGCGAAAACAGCGTGTCGCCGATATTATGGAATCACGTCGGTGTTCGTCCGCGTCCGCGTCCGCGTCCGTGTCCGCAGATCCTAGCTGTGAACGCGATAACTCAAAAAGGA
>JAVQKC010080310.1:0-10045 GCA_036025475.1 Philypnodon macrostomus | reverse complement strand
ATTATTATTATTATTATTATTATTATTATTATTATTATTATTATTATTATTAGTGGAGTTTTGTTATTGCTGGGGTAGTCAAAATTAAAAATGAGAATAAAGCTAAAAATAAAAAAAATCTTCCTCCTGGTATGTTATAATGTAGCTACTAATAATTTGTGATTTATAAAAATTTTTAATTAATTTATTCTTTTAGTTGTTTATTTATTTATTTACACAGACAATGGCAAAAATGCCAATATTAGCTTTAGTTCATAATATTGATCCATATATTTGTGTTCATTTTTTTAATTATTACTATAATTTTCTACATAGATTTACAGCTCTGTGAAAAGGTTATATTTTTTTATTTGAATTTGTATAATTGCTACTAGGTTAATACATAATGATATAATTGTATAGGTTTAAAAAACAGAACTATCTAATAATAATAGTGACTGAAGACAAAAATGCAAAAAAATAACACTTATATCCACTTATATATTTAACATGACTTCATTACATTATTAGTGGGACTTCAATGCACTTTTGAACGCTCACATAAAATAAACAAGAATGATCAAATGATTAGCAACCAACTAAATTAGTATAATATTAATTGCTGATTCTCATGATTACTGAATAGGGTTTTTCCATCTCTTTTGAATAGACATTTCTCTTGTGTGATCCTCCTCTCACCCTTTGTCCCAGCCCCACGCAGGCCCTCGGTTTGTGTGCACATATACCCCTTCTACCCCTCGCACCATATATACTGGGGCTTTTGGCTGAAGTAAGTAAGTAAGTAAACAATTATTATTTGGCTTTGATGTAGTTGTGAATAGCACTTAATTAACAATGTGCCTAATGAGCCCATTAAGGATGAAAGTGTTCTCAACAGGTACGAGGGCTGCACTGCTGTTTTTTGGACGCTGGCTCCTTCGCCCCTGAATGCAAGCCTCCATGAATAAACCCTCGGCTCTTTCTCAATCGCTTCAAAGGCCCCACATCTCGGCGAGCGGGCTGCCCAACTGAAATAAAAAAAGCTGGTCTGGAATTTAGACACACCGCGGAGAGGCTATCTTTAAAAAAAAAAGAAAAAAAAAATCACAGAAATGTAAGGAACGGATATTTCATTACATTTGGAAATTCTGTGGGTTATAAAATTAGCCCAGCAATTTTGAAAGGCTTCTGTTTTGAGTATTAGTGATGTTTCAGAGCACAAATGGGCTTTTCTGTTGTGAAAAAAAGGATAGTGCCGGCGTAAGCGTTTCCTCTGAATGGCTCTCTCAAAGACTCATGCGTGCACATTACGTCCACGTTGTTTCCTGATGGATTCCAAAAGTTCTTGCTATAGCAACCGCAAATCTAGTCTCACAAATCTATTCTGGCAAAATTTTAACCTGAAATTTTGAAAAAACCTTGCCCTCACATGGTTTAAATCAAAATATTTTTTGAAAGGGCAATTCATTTGACTTATCATTTTTTGCAGGCAATTTGGAGACAAAAGGCAACTGCAAAATCATTTCTGTCAATAAAGTAGACAAGGAGAGAAATACCCCGGCCAAAAAGGTATTGAAAAGCCCATCTTTGCAGCAAAAATGACAATGTGTAAATAAACTGATAGAAGCGTGCGCTGAAAGAATTTTGTATTTTGTCGAAAGCTGCTGGTCTGCACAAGTTTTCCTTCCCCAATGTTATCTGCAGTTGGGCTCAAGAATAGCTTGAGGTGGTTTGGAGTGTAAATCCGTGCAAAGCTGCCAGAGCTGACATACACAGCATATGCTAAATACAGATAAGAGTATTTTTAATAGATCTGCAAAAAAAAAAAAAAGTCTGGCTGCATAGCTCAATGGATGTGCTTTGAATGTAGTTGATAAGTTGGCTTAAGCTGAATGCTCGCTCCAACACAACATTGTGTGCTGGGTGGGCCCATCACAGACCGGCCTTCCAGTGAAAGAGAGCACTTCCAGCGGGGGATTATGGGAAAGCCGTCCAGATCAGCTTCATGTCCCCGCCGCCGATTCTGATTAAAAACGTGACGGAAAAAATAGGATCATATTGAAAAATAGCTGTAAGACATTTAGCCACCTACAAAGTCAAAAAGGAAACAGGCTTACCGAGTTTACTTTAAAATAGCCCAGGAATCTTCCAGAATAAGAGTTGAGTTCATAGAAATTTAAGATCATTTCGTGTTGAGTTGCTGACATTTTTATTATCTGACAACTTGAAAACTTGATCATTTGTTCTTTTTTTCTTTATTTTATTTTATTTTTTTGAGGCAAGCTTACTCCATATGTCATTGTCACTAAAATAAAACTGTGGCTAACCAAGAATAGTTAGGAATCTGTTCTGAATGTACCCCTTCTCCATTTTATAATACAGGGCTATTTGATAATGTTTTGAAAATGTAAAAAAAAAAAAAAAAAAAAGCTGACTAGAATGACAGAATTTAAGCCTGAAAAAGCCTAATTTATTTTTTTTACATTTAGAGATCCAAGGTTATAAATTGAGAGTAATGAATGTTAAATAGAATGTAAAACAATGAAAATGTCCTCAGAAGTCAATCTAAAGGAAGAATATATATTATTACAGAATTTTGTGATAATGCTGCTGTTAAAAAAGGGAAAGCCAATTTAATACATAAGTAGGAATGCATTGTCCATAACAAAAAATTTGAAATCTGACTGAAAATTCCTCGCAGTCCAAATGATGTTTTGAAATACAATAACAGAACAAAAGTCTCTCCTCTCTAGTGTGAAAGTTCCTAACTGGTGCAGCCAGTTAATTGAAGCCTTGCTCTCCGGTCGGGTGAACCCAGGTCGTGAACTTTCACACTTATTATTTTAAACGTGAGCAGTGAACTCCCCGGCTTGCATTTTAAACCTCTCCGGGGCGGCTCGCAGGGCACTATTTTTGCAACTAAAAAGTCCAGGATTGCAAGTTTTTTTTGGAAGGAGGCAATTTGAATATCTGCTGATATTTCACATCAACAGCTTCCATTACAACCTTGATTGTCATTTACATTGTTTTATCCAATCTTTTATTCAAGTACCCACCAAAGGGCTAGTTTCCCACTAAAAAATCCACAATTGTTATGTTTTATTCCATCTGAATATATGCTGATATCTTATTTCATGACAATAGCAGTACTACTCTTCTATGGCAACACTGAGGAACTCATTTCTCCCTTTGTCTCATCAAATCTAGCTTTGAATTCCTCTTCGTTTACAATCTTTTCATGAATTGCAGAAGTCAACGTTTGTTCATTTATTGGCTTGACTTTTCACGCAAGGCAAAAAAAAAATAAAAATCAACCTCAACGTGAGAATGAGTCTTATTGGCTAATATGGAAATGTCCTGTGCTGCCTGTTCTATATGTCATGGAAGGGCATCTCGTCTTCACGGTGTCTTTATTAAGGCGATTCTACTGTAATATATTTCCCCCAATAAAGCAATTCCAGAGGCAGAGTGACCTTTGACTGGCCCTGAGAGTGTGGAAAGCAGTGGGCCGCCTTTTGCTAACTAGGCTTATACTCTTCTAATATTAGATACCTGTCCCCCTGGCTCTCCAACGAAGGGGTGGCTTAGCCGTTGATATTTTCATTTGGTCCTTCGTCGAGACGCGACACCCCAGCTTTAATCTGGTGTTTGACGTTAAGCGCTCTGTTCATGAAAAGTCAGGCTGAACTTGGACCCCGGGGTGGCTCCGTCATACAAAAATGATGCAGCCGGGGTGGGTAGGGGGGAACATGCGGCTCGTCTATCCTTGACCTCTCCCATTGGCCCGCCATAGTCTTTCCCCTTAATCAGGTGGGACCCTTTTTGTGAGAGATAGAAGATCACCCGCGTCCAGCTGCGTCTCATAGAGCATCTGCCACCAGCACCGTGGAGAGTGGATAAAGACATCAATGTTCCGAGGAGGTCTGTTTGGTTTGGCTATTAGCGTCCAAGAAAGGAGATGGTGAAATGAATTCAAATAAAGGGGTTTCTTGAGACCATACGTGCGTTCTGGGGCACCACTAATTGGGAAGTCTAAAAAATGCATTGTAGGTTTACTGCATACATGTCATTCAATATGGTATTTAATAGTTTCACGGGTATCACTAGTAGATCATGTAGGCCAAGAGGTGAAAGAATTGTGCACAGGAATGTGAATGGTTGTCTGTCTGTCTGTCTGTCTGTCTGGGATTGAATTGGGATTGTGTAAAATGTACCCTCCTCAGGCACAAAGTAGCTGGGTGAAGTACCTGGAGTTCCTGGGGTCTGTTGTTAATTAAAAACATGAACTAATTGCATATCACTAATTTATAAGAAAAATAATATCAGATTGATTTTTGGTATCTGTGTGTATGTCTACGTGTTAACCCTGCGAATGATCTTTAATGCAAAGATTTCAATTTTTCAGTTTACATCTTTAAAGGTGCAGTCCGTAAGTTTCCTAAAATGGAAACACTGTGAGCAGAACATGTTTTATTTGACCCTGTTCTATATTGTATAGTATCTGTTGAATTTAGTCCCTCCCCTGGCACATACAGCCACATCAAATCAGAGTTAGTGTGTTACCACATTGACCAATAGTAGTGGAGTTTTACTTTAGTCCCTCCCCTGGCCTCTACAGACTACAGGTGACCTACATTACATCATAGAACAGGGTCAGATTTTCTATTTCTATTTGAACCTTTTCTTATATCAACTGGTGTTTACCATACTCCATGCACGAATGCTAAATTGAATCCAAACAATGGTATTTTACTGTCTTTCAGGGAGGCATT
Organism: Philypnodon macrostomus; assembly: GCA_036025475.1. Taxonomy (NCBI): domain Eukaryota; kingdom Metazoa; phylum Chordata; class Actinopteri; order Gobiiformes; family Eleotridae; genus Philypnodon; species Philypnodon macrostomus. Next base: position 5,294 of record JAVQKC010080310.1, on the reverse strand, counting down.
GCTAATTACCAAAACTGTTTACGTTTCACCATAATGAAATATTAATGTCATGAATCACCGGTCAGGCAATTACACTTTTCTTCTTTTCACCAGAGTGGAAGGAAGGAGTGTAACCTTAGCAGGTATTAAGCATGTTTGAAGGCAAAATGGAGGTCGAATTTATCTCTCCTGATGACTGTGAACGCCTCTTCAGGGGATCCTCCTCCGTCCCCCTTGTGATGTTCGAGGACAAACAAGCCGGCCACTTCTGGCTCAGTCGTTAAGATGAGTTTCCCTCCAGCTGATTGATGTGTGGAATCAATTGCTCCCATAGCATCCATGTCAGTCTATTACCACGCCGCCTGGTAATGATAGGGCCGCTTCTGCAGATTACAGAGCCCGGCAACACACGGGCAACAAAGGCTCGGCTCTCCGTGGCGACCCGCGAAGCCATAATTGAGAATAAACACTTTTTTTTTTTTTTTTTTTTAAGTGTGTAGGTAAACAAGGAAGAAATTACGACGTTGATGGAAGGGTGTTGTTATTGTTTTTCTTTTTAAAATGAGCAGGTAATGTTATGAATTATTAATATGTTGAATAGGAATGAGGCTGATTTGGTGTGTTATTTGTGGACACCAAAAAACAACTTCAACTTTCTGCAACACCATTTCTGTTACTATTAAGAAGTTTATATCCGAAATTTACAACGATGTTTTGATCGTTTGATTTAGATTTTAGGGGTTTATACGTCCATAATCTGTGTATCTACAGTTGACCCACCTATAAGCCATTTTAGCACTATTTGCGTTGTTTTGGGTCCTATCAAACTATCCAGTCCACTAAAATATGGGGAGAAACTGCTATGCCTGAAAGTGCTATAGGGGGTAATATTTCCCCTCTGTAGACCATTGTTGTTCATACAAATCATGGAACATTATGGAAGAAACATTAAAAGTAATCGGAGGAAGAGCATATGTTAAATTATGACTATAGTGAATTGAATTTGCCCATACTAAATGAACGTCAACGCCAATGGTTATTCAAATATGTGTGATTATCCATAGCATATCCCGCCCTAAGCCAAAAACACTCACAAGTGGTACCAAATCAATGAATACTTACACATAAACATGTATCATTAAGTCATCTCTATTCAATGCAGACATTATTGTCATGAAAACAACAGGTGTTAGCTGGTCAACATGGGCCTCTGTGCAACTGTCCTCTCCTGGCACACCATGGTAACTTACTGCCAAGCTGCCTGCCATCTCTACCACCGAATGCCAGCAGTATCTATGCAGCCATTGGTCACATGTGTGTGTGTGGTCCACCTGATCAAAGCAGAATTTTCCAGCAGTTTGATGATGTATCTGAGCTGCGGTTAAACAGACACAGTGCTCCTTTAATTGAAAAGAGTTTAAATGGTTTTCCCTCAACAACTGGTATTTTTCCTGAGGTTGCCCCCAATCAATGGAGTGTGACTACAGTACGCTCTGTATTTAATTACCTTCAGTGAAATTCCGTTATTGAAAATACACTGCATATCAAGTGAGCTTCCTGTCTTAAGTCATACGATTCAGTGTGGCTATGGACAAAGATGACATAAAAACATCAGTCAGTATAAACTACTACAGCTAATGAGACTGTTTAGTCATTTAAATTCATGGACATGTTATTAACTGTTGATGGTTCATGCTGCTATAAGAAGTGTGGGTAAATTCATATTAAAATATTTGTTTTTCAGCAAAATCAACCCAATTCCAGGGAATTTGAGTTGTTTTTAAACCCTAACCTGTCTACACTTGGGCTACCAAATCCTGGATCCTAGATATATCAAATTTGATTGTATTTTTAATATTTACGCGTGTAGTGATCTCCTGAGAAAGTCAGCATTTCAGTAAATAGGACTACTCAAACATACACTAATGTAAGTAAGACAATGGGTATTTATTGACCTTTATTCACCCCGTAGAAATGTGTCCTCTGTCCCTCAGTGCTGCTGGGGCAACCTGTATATAGATATCTAGATATAAAACGTTAGCATAGTGATCCCTTTAACCAAAATCTACCAAAGTTATGTATTCCAGATTTACTGAAGGGAAACCCTATCAATGGAGGGTGACTACAGTGCCCGTTGGATTCAGTTACCTTCAGTGAAATGTATTAATGAAAATATGGGGCATATCAAGTAAGCTTCAATGCCTTAAGTCCTATTTTTATGTATGGTTAGAGTTGGACAACGATGACATGAAAACTTCAATCGGCGGCTAATGAGACTGGTTAGTCATTCAAATTTATGGAAATGTTATTAATTAGAAAACATCTATCTTTCATCAGTATAGCATTTGCTGGCATCGTGAGTAATTAAAAGCCACAATGACATGTCTCTTGCAGTGGAAAAGCAAACAAGATGAAAGAAAAGGAGGCAGTGGTGGTGAAGGCAAGTCCTGAACGTGAACCCGGTGTGGCCGTGGGCTGCAGTCTCATTAAAGACACACTGCACTGATCAGCAATTAACCTGTTTTGTGGTGCGCTCTCGCTTCACTCACTCCGCTCCGGGAATGAGAGAATGGCTGGAGGTGACCACAGAACATCACAGGCTGGAAGATACAGACATCTGACTTCTCATTGGAAATCAGTTCAGCCCGGTGACCTACAGCAGAGAGATGAGTTTCAATAGGCTTTGAACGGAAGCCCGTATGGATGAATAGAAACTTGGGTGGAGGTGGATTTTGTGTGGACACCATTCAATACTTGACTACCATTGGTCAAAGTGGTAACCCACAAACTATGATCTGATGTTGCTGTAGAGGCCAGAGGACTTCAATAAAATAATAATTTTGACTTGGGTTATAAAGTCAAATTGAAGCACTTTTACATTTTTTCTAAAACAATTGATTATTTTATGAAACCTCCAGACTACATCATTCGTTTAATGATTGATTGTTTATGATATAGTGGACATTATATTTCTTCAGTGATTTCCAACAACTATGTCCATTATTCCTTCACTTCATATCACACATGTGGTGATTAGCTGTCTCTGTAGAGATTGCTGCCCTGGGGAAGACTGACAGAGATGTGGCAGCCATACCACACCCATGGCCTCTCTGACCACCACCTTATACACTACAACAATCACACAGGGACACGCTAACACTATGAAATTGGTCAGAAAAGGGATTAAAACTGCTAACCTTTCATATAGATAGACAACAGGCCTCACGATTCGATATGGTGACTCACGATACCAATAATATCACAATACGGCAATACTGCCATCCATCCATCCATTTCCTTCCGCTTGTCCGAAACCGGGTCGCAGAGGCAGCAGTCTAAGCAGGGAACTCCCGCCTTCGACCACTGCCCGATCCACATTGCACCTTTATGGTACCTCCCGCGGGTGGTGGGTCCACGGGAGGGGGCAATACTGCGATAATTGCTATTTATTGCACATGATAACCTACAATATATCACTGAAATATGTTTTTGAACTGTATACCATGATTGGCTAAACCTTTTTAAAATAAATTATTACATTATTATTATTATTATTATTATTGTCATATCAATATAGTGTCAACAAAAACTATATATCGGCATATCAATATTTTTTCCACCCCTAAGCCACTGCAGCCCCGAGGAGCTTTTGTTGTGTAATTACAACCATATACCTAAACCTAACCATACCCTTAAACAATTCTGTATGTACAATGTAGTTACATGTTATTACAGTTTGTTACACAGTGTATTACATTGTACTTAATAAGGCAGATACAATGTAGTTAAGGCCATTTGTATAGCCTATGCAAATGTAGACATATCTACATCACAGAGATAGTTAGCTTCAACCACCATTTTTTTTTCTGTTAGCATTGTACAAACATCCACGATCCTTGGTTTGATTGATAGCATCATTGTATGTAATTTGCATCATCTTTCTGAAATCAAAGAAGGTAAACATGTATAGAAATATCATTTGTGTAAGCGGTCTCATCCAGTATCCTCCTAATTAGAGTCACAGCTAAGATAATTGTCTAACTAGCATGTTCCTAGCTACAGCACATCCACCGTTTTCAAGCCGCCGCTAACATGATGCATAGAAGAGTAGCACCACTTCTGATGGAGATAATTAACTTCTTTGATTGAGTCCCAGAACGAAAGCTGAGCAAATCACCTCTGGCACCCCCCTCCCCCCCACCCTCCACTCCAACTCATCCCTTGGCCTAACTGACCCCTCTATCTGGTCAACAAATGTCCCGGGTCTAGTCTGAACTTTTATTATGAGCACCACGAGGTCACGTTTCAAATAAGAGATTAGCAGCTCATCACAATATTGGTGGATTATCAACTCTACCTGCTATGAAAGTGACCCCGCTGGCTGCCGGGTCGATAAGGAGTTTGACTGCATTTCGAATGAATTTTCCTCCAGCTTAGAGCCACCGTCCTTTTACTATCTTCCTATTGATCACAACGTTAATCCATAACCAAGCTCATCCCCTTTTTTCCTACCTGGAACATAAAGCTATCACCACAGAGGACTCTTGACTCGATGTACAAAGAAAGAAAAAAAGCTGAAGTGATAATAGGTCATTATTTAACAGCAGATTCCCAGACCGCCGCTGTCAGATCATAAACTATCGATTCGGGCCATTGTATGACTTTTTCAGTTTCATATTTACATTTTCCTTCTGTAAAAAATGACAATAGTATGTAGTTAAAGTGGCATTGTGTAACATATGGTGGTGAGTAGTACTCAGTCACATTTACTCAGTTACATTTACATTTTTAAATACATTGTACTCCATAGAATAGCTTTACTGCACAATACTTTTTACTTTTACTTTAGTAATAATATTTTTAAGTAACTATACTCTTACTTGAGTAAAATCTTGTAAATCTAGAAAGAGTAAGAGTACTTTTTCCACCTCTGTGTGTCATGTAAGAACAGCTTTAGGTGAAAAATGTGATGATGTGGAAATTCTGTTCCTTGTGTCTTCATTTATGTTTTTAGTTTATCTTTTGAAATTATAATATATATAATACTTTTCCCCCAGATTACCACAAAATGAAACAGACAATCTGACATCACGCTCAGTTACTCAGTACTCCCAGTACTTTTCTACGCTTACTCAAGTAATTATATGAATGAGTACTTTTTACTATTACTTGAGTAACATTAGGTTGAAGTAACGGTACTCTTACTTGAGTAAAATTATTGGCTAGTCTACCCACCTCTGCTCTAGATCTATCTTGGAGGAATGGACCTTTCAAAATTGCATATTTAACTCAGATGCAGTGCACTGTTTTTTTAT
>JAVQKC010080300.1:0-15638 GCA_036025475.1 Philypnodon macrostomus | reverse complement strand
AACCTACGTGGAGATAGATTTTGAGCAACGTGTACGAAAAACATGACTCAGCACTTTTTTTTCAATTTTGCCAATTTGGCCCTATATAGACGACGTCCCGTAGGTTTTAGAATATGGTCGTAATGGAATTTTTTCTTAGTTTGCACCTGGACAATGTGTGTTCCGAACGCCGTGGGTCTACGCGATAACAATAGTCCCAGCAATAACAATAGTCCCTTGCCATTGCAATGGCTCGGGCCTAATAATAACCTGGCTCTTTTTTGGTCATTCTTACAGACAAAATGCATAATTTCCATATGAAAACATACAGAAAATTTGCAATCCATTCTTTCGTATATTTATGTCCGTAATCTACCACCCCCACCCAGTCACGAAGTTGAACAAGATTTGGATATTTTGGACGCACTGAAATTCAAGTTTATGAATAATATCTCTTTGTTCATTATTTATCTGTGAAAGTGACCCATACTGTTGACTTAAAGTGAAACTATGCAACTGTTTTGGTGACAGAGAGAGAAACCCCTACAGTTTCAAAATAGCAAAGACCACATAGAAACACAAAGAATATATATAGATTTCAGACGATCACAAAGCTACTGTTCAACACAAAAACAGCAGGTCTGATTATTTCTTGGAGCTCTCTCTGTATAAGTCTTTTTAAAAGCCATTTGTGGTTTTGGCGAGACATGTGACTTGACCCGAGACTTCCAGGGAAGCAAGGAAGCTTCATTCACCCTACAACAACTCATTTAGGATCACACTGACTCTGAAGTTTTGTTAAAGTAAAAAGTTGCATAGTGCCCCTTTAAGCTGAAATAGTTGTGGTTAGATTGTCTATGCTTGCTGTCTGTGTGTTACAGTCACAGTCTGTGCTTGAGGCATCTCTTTGGGATGTTAGCAGACGAGATCGTGCAAAACAAATTGAATTATGCATACGGCACTTCTGAAAATATTTGATTGCTTGACGCAGGCTGGATGAGAAACAGCCTAAAACATCACTGTGTTCTTGTTTTATCTTCAAAGTGCGACCTCATCCGCTTGTCCTAAACTCCGCCCACTGACGAGAGAAGAGCTCAGAAGTGATTCAAGGGATGAGGGTTGAATCGGGTCCACGGCTAAACTTCGACACAGGAGAACTTAGAATCAATGTCCGGCGGTGTGGACTTGGACTTAAGTCAGAGTTAAGTCACACATTTGATGACTTGTGACTTGACTTGATAAAATAGGCAAAGACTTGTGACTCAACTTGGACTTGGAACCAATGTGACTTGAGAAGATTTGATCCCATCCCACATCAAAAGAGTAAATATAGGCCATATTTCCGAATGACTTTCAACATGTCTGCGGGGTCTGCGGAGTCTGAGGAGTCTGCGGGGTCTGCGGAGTCTGTGGGGTCTGCGGAGTCTGCGGGAGTCTGCGGGGTCTGCGGAGTCTGCGGGGTCTGCGGGAGTCTGCGGGGTCTGTGAAGTAATGTAAATCAGATTGCTATTGTTTTACTATTGTTTAGTGGCCTAACAATCACTATTTATGCAGTATTTTTTTATCTCTGTTAATTTACTGATGAGACAATGTAAATAAACAGTTTGATTTCAAAAGACTTGAAACTCAAAGTATAGGACTTGCGACTTGACTCGGACTTCAGAGCCATTGATTTGCGACTTGACTTGACTCGGACAAACAATTGGCATTTGAACGGACAAGAATTAGTTTATTATGGTACTGTGGTTTCACACTTCCTTGTGAAACAGAGGCGGTGCTACCATGAGGCAAAAGCAGGCAGCTGCTTAGGGCCCCACGCTTCGAGGGCCCCAAAAATGTGTCTAAATGTGTTTGTAATTAATTACATTCGGATTGCCGTGGACCGACAGATCAAGAACATTTTTAGGTAGAACTTAAAAAGTAAAAGTAAAGCCCCCCCCCCCTGCCCATGTTCACCTTGAGCCCCCAAATCCATAAATCCACCAGCTTGTGAATCAACAGAATGTAGGTTATTCGAATGATTAAAATCCACACTTTTGAATTGTTATTTTTAAACAGAAAAATGTTGTGCGTTCCCTGTGACCGGGGCTTTTTTAAAATCTCAAACCGCACTAACATTTACCATTTGTCATAATATCACTGGGCTACTGGTACATTTATTCAGTGATCTCTGCGGATTGAATTGTATTTCAAGCACCTACATCTGTGAACGGCCCCAAAGTGATTCAAACATGTCCCTATTATGACTATTATAGGCTATAGCTCATTTCCAACCATCAATTCAAAAAGTACAGACGAATCAACCCGAATACCTTCTTCGCTCGCTCGTGTCCTCTTCTTCACTCTCTCTCCTCTTCTCACTCACTCTCTCACTCACGCACACGCACGCACGCACGCACGCACGTCCAGGTGTCGCTTTCCGGTGGCGGCGGAGGGTTTGCAGATGCAGCCTCACCGCATTCGGCGCGCAGCGGCTGACGTCAGGCGCGCAGCGGACTCCCAGCGCTTGAAATAGGGCAGAGTACGAGCGCAGCGCGGAGAGAGCTGTGAGCCGAGGATGGCGCACCACATCCACAAAAACACCAACTAACAACCGCTCGTGCTAACGGACAACCGGGGACGTCGTGTTTGCCCAGTTTACGCCAAGCGCCCCGCGAGAAGGGAGTGGAACTAAAACCAAAAAAGAGCGCTGTTTGGAACCGCTTGTTTGGGAGAAAATCTGTGGCATTTTCGCGTTAACAACCATCCTTTCCGCTTCTTTTCGGATTTAACCAGGTAAGATTCAGACGCCTGCGGGCTTGGCACAAGTTTGAATGCCTTTAAGTGTTCGCACATGGCATTTGGCGCTACTTTACCAGCAGCTTGGAAGAAGAGTATTGGTGACAGTGATTGTACATTGTGAGTGTGAGTGTGAGGTGCTTGTGCGGAGCGTGCAAGGCGATGTCAATGACAGCCTGTGACAGTGTTAACTACTCCACCGCCTGCTTCGCCTGGAGCCTGCTACCACGGCCAGTGTGTAGTCCCTGTTGGCGCGTGCAGGCATTGTATCACTATTAATCACTCAAAAAGCAGACGTCAGCTCACGAGGGGGATCATTTCAATACTTACCTGTCTCCGCAAACAACATGGGAGATATACATAGATCTAACAGTTTATTTCTATATCAGTTTTTAGTGCATATACAAATTCTATGGAGCACATATGCACCTTGAGAGGAGGAAGATTTACTGTTCTAGTTTGACTGCTTTGAATGCATTTTTTGAACCAGCACCATGCAACATCCATCAGTTTATGGCACATGACTTGATCTTTACCCAGCTCAGTCTCATCGAGGATCCCTATAAACGAGATGAGATTTCTGTGCGTGATTGTGTTAAATGGGCTGCTTCACTGCGCCCCTCATGGGACAATAGTATCAAGTGTCACCAGAGGAGCTGGCAAAGCCTCCGTGACGACCAGTGTATTGGGAAATAAGGAAACTGCTGTGTATGCAATGCCTTACTACTGTAGAGGCTGCATACATGAGAGTCCTGTCCACTGCCCTTGTGCACTGAGTAATACATCTTGTAGCTGTTCAAATATATGTCCCTATACACACCAAGAACATCTCCATTCCTGTTTTGGCCCCACAATGCACTGCTTACGCAATAGATTCAAGGGATGGCCAGTAACTGTTATTGAGCATGGAATCTCAGGCACCCATTCAGGGCATTCTAAATTGCCCATAGTAGAACTGTACAATATATGGCAAAAATGTTATTACAAAATTGGCAATGGCTATATTTATATTATAAATACATAAATATGGTTTTCCATCCGACAGAAATGTATGTACAAAAATCAAAAGTCCAGTTTTAGTCCAAATGTAACATTGACGAGGTCTAATTTAGCCTCAATTCTCAAGTCTCTGTTTAGTCTTGGATGGTTTAGTTCTGGTAAATTCATATTCATATAAAGTTACATTCATAAATGCGATTGTAGTTCCAATGTCAAAAAGCCAAATTATGCCAATCATACCAATAATACTCAACATAGATTCTAATATCGTGCAGCCCCAGCCCAAATACAGTGATTTTACATTTCGTCACATGTAGAGGTGTTGAGCTACTCTGTTTTTACAAGGACCTACAGTACATCCATTCATCACAATGCTATCTAAAGCTTGTAAATCGTCCTCTGGTAGCTCACTGCAGGCATGTCTTAGACTAACACACTCAAATGCACTCCCAGCATATAGGCTCGTACGCAGGACCCCCCCTGATCAATATCTGGGTTAGCCTTCGCCCCCGGAATGAGAAAATGAATGGCAGTCAGTTGGATCTGCATGCACTGGAGAGGCACGATTGGCTATTTACTGTAACATATTGGTTATACAAGTCTATAGTCGGTCATTTGTTGTCGGAGTAATAGAGGAGAAGATATGAAAAATAGCACGCATGAGCACACAAAGTGACATGAATGATTTATGCAATTGTATGCGTATCGATTTTTTTGGCGTTGGATTCAACAGCGGGATGCATTGTGGTTTTTCTGGAAGAGTTGAGCGGCAATAATAGCACTGGGAATAGAGTCGGCCAAAGAAGTTTAACATGAGTGGCTCTATTGGACATTCAGCAAACTGTAGCCGTGAGAGTTCAAATTATAAAGATTGTGAGAAGTTAAGGTCCTTTTCTAAGCAGACATTTGATGGTCCAATATCTGCGTGGGACTAGGTAACCCTAGGGTCTCCGGTTCGAGTCGCCGGTTCAAGTCGCCGGTTCGAGTCGCCGGTTCGAGCCGCCAGTTCAAGTCACCGCCCAAGCGCATACTGTCATTGTGTCCCTGGGCAAGACACTTAACCCACATTGAATGAATGTGTTTGCGTGATTGGTGTTTGGTCAGACTGCCCCAGTGCAGCTGTGGCAAGTCGCTCTCCTCCACCGGGTGTGACTGAGGAGTGAATGAATAATGTAATTGTAAAGCATTTTGAGAGTTCTAAAAAAGTATGATTTATCCTTATTATTTATTAATTATTATTATTATTATTATTATTATTAATAAATGTATTTGAGATAGAAAAATAGATTGAAGTATTTTGAGCCAAGGCTACAGATTTCTCTACTACGAAGACCAGTGAACAATACTTCATTTGTAAACTGACTGTGATTGTGTATCGGTCGTTCTGTTTGACCATGACAGCAGCAATGTTATTTGAATGAACATTATAGCTTCACAATTCACAAGGAGTCCTAGAGTTTCTGAATGAGATGAGAGCTTAACGTTTTCATTTTGGCTAAAGATTGCAGTTGTACAAAGATCAGATCATGTTTCTAGGGCTGACAGTTTTTAATCGCCTAGCCGACTAATTGGTCCGTGAACTCTTCGTCGATTAGTTGCATTCATTTATTTGATTTTATTCATTAATTAAGCTGGTCTAATTTATTAATTGATAAATGTAGATTTTTTATTTTATTAAAGATAACAGCTGCACTTTTTAGGTTAATGTATATTATTTCATTCAACATTTCTTAAGTTTTGTTACTGATCAATTTTTACATAAATACACTCTGACATGCCACTTTTTGTACACAATACTGCCTTCGTCGATTAACTCTCTAGTCGACATCCATGTTCATAAATGTCTCCTCCTTATTGGTTGATTTTTTCACGCACACATTTTAACCAATAAGGTCTTTCTCCCAAATAAACCTTGGCACATACATTTACTGCATGGTGCTTTGTTTTTGAGGGAGCCAGGTTCAGGGAGTGTGGAGCTGGATAGTGACTCAGTGGCAATCCGCCGTCTAACTTATTAGCTGTCTAACCGCGAGCCATTACCGCGCGGTGTCCGGCAGATTATGGCTGTTTCTTGTGCTTCAGAGAGAGCCTAATAGTGGGATGACTCACGACAAATGGATGCTGCAAAACACACGAGCATAACAACTTTTACAGAGAACTCTTTTGGATTCAACGAGCACTTAAAAAGATAATGGTTTATGCAGTCTAGTGGGTAATAGTGTATCTCTGAGCTGGCTGATGGGACACGCTTAATTGGTAGAAAAGTGCATTTGTGTGAAACGAGCATGTAAAAGTTTTGATTTACTTTATTAGCCATTAATGATTTTTCTATGTGGACTATGCATATCCTCATTGTGGTAGTTTGAGATTTGTGGTAAAAAGACTAATTGGCCATTCTTCAAGGTGTACCCCGCCTCAGGCCCAAAGTTTCTGGCACAGGCTCCCCACATCCTGACTTCACAACTAGAAATCACTGCTTAAAAGTGATCAACTAAAGCTTTTCATCTCAGATTCTAAGTGATGGATCGACCTGGGGTGAATGAAGCTTCCTTGCTACGAATCTCAGGTCAAGTCACAGGACTTTTACAGAGAAAAATGCCAAACTGAACAGGCCTGGTATTTCTGTGTTGAACAGTAGCTTTATGATCGTCTAGAGTCTATATATGAAGTGTATATTCTTTGTGTTTTTTCTGTGGACAGTACTAGTCTAGAAGAAATGTAACCAAACCAGCAAAAAGTTGCATAGTGCCCCTTTAAGCTCGACAGAAGCTGTGAAACTGCATTGCCGTAAGCTGAAATCCCATGTAGCATTTAGCCGCTCATCTTATAACATGGATTTGAACATGCCTCTCCGTTTTTTCAGTGACAGGCAATTCTCCCGCACAGCATCCTACTTAACAATGCCTCCTGTTGGCATTTTAAATATAGCCACATAAGCATGTAATTGACTGACATACAGACTGTTAATAAACACTGTCAATAGGCTTTTGTTGTCTGCTCACTGAAGGTTTTGGACTGTATTGTAGTATTAGGGGTATGTCTGTATGATTTAGCTCAAGGGGAGGCTTAAGACTTAAATGTATTCAGAGGCCAAACTGTATGACATAACATTTGGCCTGGTTTAGTCTGAAATAATGCAAATAAAATAGATCAAATAATGAATGAAATCACATTAATTGTAATGATTATTCTTTGGGTGACGAAGTGTGACTGACATTCTGAACCTATGACCACCACCATACAACCACATTCATTTATAGGCAATGTGGGTTAAGTGTCTTGCCCAGGGACAAGACGATAAGATGCACAGTTTTGAGTGGGATTCAGAACGCCAACCCTCTGATAATAGGACAACTGGTCTACCACCGAGCCACTGTACTCTGACTTACTTTTGGGGGAACATTCTTAGATTGGCTGGAAACACCTTTAAAAAAGGCCTAGTACAGCCCTGGTCTTTGGAGTTGCTTGATCTGCTGATGTTTGATAGTAGTCCAAGAATAATGGCCTTGACGGCAGCAGGGAGCAGAAGTGACCTCAGCCATGGGTGTGTGTTTATAATGATTTAAGGATATAATAATTGCGAAGGTGTATCGACCCTTTGAGGAATGGCCCCCGGAGGTCAGAGGTCGGGTCGGTGGAGGTCATGTGACGCGACGTATGCGTTGACATGAAGGACTTTATGTTGGATTACATTGAAAGGTTTTTTATGGCTTAATGCACGTTCTTTGTTTTATGTTTTATGTGAAAATGCACCATGGCTCCAACAATAACAGCTATAAATGACCTGTGTCCATGTTGTATATAAAACTGCTCTATTTGATGAATTGATCAAATGATTTATATGTCTGTGTTTGCGTGTGCCCTGTGTTTGAGCGAAGGGAGGGTTTATATCATATATATCAGTCCAGTTTATAAGACTTGTGGTTCATTTATTACGTTTTTGACACATATGTTTTTGTCATTTGTGGGGCCGATCGGTTTAACAGTATTTGGGAAGTTTGTGTGTGGCAAAAAAAGCTCGCATATGTCATCGTTCATTTCATCGATTTGATCTTACATAGAAAAGTGAATATGAGTGAATGATCTGTTTATGCAAGTCTCTGGGTCAGCCCTGCAACTAACTGGGCATTCTACACAGTGTAGCCTACCAAAAGCCCAACATCAATGATAATGTATCACTAAAGGTAGCCTAAAATGCAAAATTGAGTTTTTGAGCCTTCTACAATGTTGTGTTTCTTCATGAAGAACATCCCGGGAGTGGTTTTCGGAGGCGTTCGCACATTTTTAGTAATTTTATATACGCCAGTTTTATACGCCTCCTCCTCTCTTTTGTTATGAACTCAGATAATAACAAATTAAAAACACAATAGTGAATTTCAAAGAGTAAATAATCTTTGTAAACATTGACAGATGCATTTCACAATAACCTTGACACAATAAATAAATTAAGTAATAATAATAATAATAATAATAATACATGAATAAATAATAATAAAAAATTAAAACAGAATTTCACTTACGATATCCCAGTCACAAAATTATGTTAATATGTTGACGTATGTTCAGGTGCAGGACCATGCTTCATCTACCTCCACCACACACCTTCACCTCACGTTAACCACACCCTTCTCCCTCCCCTCTCTGTCTCACGTTTCATCTTCCAGCCTCCAGCCTCTGGGCTATCTACCAGAGACAGAACCTCCATACTGAGGCTTATCTAACCCAGCTATCATTGCCTGCATCCTCTGGCACCAGAACAGTCATATTCTCATCCAGACATCCCTTCAATAAACTCTCTAATGTCCGTTGTTGGTGTGGCGTGGTCCTTGATAGTGAATATGTAAATGTGTGGTACCACGTTGCTGGATTCCCTGCAGAGCTTGTCTAATCTAATCAGCACCAACAATCTTTTAAACACAAAACCAGTCCCTAGAGTAATCCTAGCCCACATCCGTCCCTTTTTTATGCTTGGTCATGTCGACTAGTCAAAAACTGTATTAGAGATGGCGAGTCACACTGCTCTGTAAGCTCCGGCTAGATTGATACAAATGACCCTTATTATTTCTGGGCTTTAGAAAACAATAAAGACTAAACCAACATACAGAAAACTCCAGTCTCCCTATACTGCCAATTTCAAAAACGATAACCTGACTTGTCAGATGGTCTGTTGTACACCTAGACAAATGCACTGGAAAAAGTCAACCGTTGCTCTACTTACAATTGTGCAGTAATCATTCACACAAAAATCTTTCATTGTCTCTGTTTACTTCAGTCGATCAGTTCAACTCGATGATGTGCGTTCAGCTCACACGGATGATTTCACATTTCGAGATGTCCATGGGAGTTGAATGCACGTATTTCTAGTGTGAGTGTTTCAGTGCAAGGTGACTGGATGATTCATTGACCATTAACAGCCTATCACAAGAGAACATTTGGTCTACGTTGGTAGGTGTCGCGATAAGACATTTCGAAGGACGATATATCACGATATTCGATAATATTGAGTAGACCGTTTTATACGCTCATACACTGATCCCAGAGCCTGATAATCCCAGGTTATATCCTCTTCAATATCAGTAAACGTCTAATTATGTCTAATGCTCTAATCTGTGTACAGTAAAAGAGAAGAAATAAATATAGACACAATCAAAACAACCAAGTAAAATGTATTTGACAGATAATGTTAGTGATAATCTATGAATTATTCTCTACATTAATATTAAATTGGGTAAAATCACTTCTGAGACAGTCTCAAAAAATAAGTGAATAGATAAACTTATCTTTATTCATTTTCAAATATTGAACGATAAGTCGCTATTGTAACAGGCCTATATATACGTTGGGCAATTTGATTATTTGCAAAGTACTAGACACATCTGCCACTCGTACCAGTTCACAAATATTTTCCAGACTGGTTTGGTAAAAAAACTGTATTTTTCACAATCATTTTTTGAACTACTAGTAAACAGCCCACCAATTTTGAAAAGGCCTAAATCTTTGAAACTGGCAAGATCATTTTCATAGTGACGTACAAATGGCTACATCCGTTAGCCCTTACCTCATACGCACTCTGGTCATACAATTTCGAACTCCAATGATCCACCTATGAGACCTACGTATACTCCGGCTTGACATAAAGAGATTAACGTCCTCATATCAAAAGTGATTCATGTGCACAGCCGTTGGGAAATACAGCTCTGATTAACATAAAGCCTTTGATAACACACAGAATGACTTTGGAAAGGAGGGCTGCACTGAACAAAGGTATTAGGGGAGGTAAAAGATTCAAACCACACAAAGTGAGTTCTATTTACTTATTTTGAGTTGGGGAAATGATATCTATTTGCAGCACGTTTTATTGCTTAGTGCAGAGGTTCAACTGTGAGACTAGGGACGGGCGATATGGTAAAAATATACTCAATATACATCAAAATGTTATTAATATCAAGATCACAATTTTGCTTTTATAACAATTTTAGTTAACTACTTCATAAAACCCCTTAATACCGGTTTGAATCCCCGCCCGAGTGTATACTGTTGTTGTGTCCCTGAGCAAGACACTTAACCCACATTGCCAATGAATGATTGTGTTTGTGTGATTGGTGTTTGGTGGTGGTTGGAGGGGCTGTAGGCGCAGGCTGGCAGCCACACCTCCGTCAGGGCAGCTGTGGCTACACAAGTAGCTTACCACCATCGGGTGTGACTGAGGAGTGAATGAATAATGTAATTGTAAAGTGTCTTTGAGTCTTGAGAAAAGTGATGTATAAAACGATGCATTATTATTATTAGATATTTTAGATTAGATTAGTAGATTGCCATACATTTATTTCCCAATTAGATTTTTGAATGCCATATTGCCCACCCCTGTGTAGGACCTATATGTAGGACCTATAGTTTTCTCCCAGAACAATATTCTGTTACACACTTTTTACAATGTTCTTCCACATGACTCATTTCAGCATACTAGACCAGCACCAAGTACTTTTTGAGTATCTTCTTGACCCTGGTCCGGAGCGAGCCGATACTCAAATGTGACGTCCACACTCGGTCTGGTCAACAGCATTTCATCTTTTCTGTGTCTACTTTCGAGTGAAAAAAGCCACAAAGCCAGAATTAAGTTCACCATTGCACCATCACTCCCGCAAAGTCATGGAAAACAAACCACACCGACTATAACCGAGCAAAGGTGAGTCGAGTCAAGTCGAGTCAAGTAGCACTAATGGAAAGGGGCCATAACGCAAAGTGGGGCATCTGGTCACCTTATTAGTGAAATGTTGTCTGTCAGTCTTTTCCGTAAGTGTTAGACCTGCGACTAACACAACATTGTCAATGCTGCACTCCACTTAAGGCTCACAGTTGCTGGAAGAAAGTAGAAGAACAAATAATTAGCATCTCACAGTCCCATTGAAGCTCAAAATACTCAGCTTTACTTAATATTCTGATCACTAATGTTGAACTTCCAGATATGACCTTTTCTGCTGCATCCCATTTCACCACAGCAGCAGCAGTCACGCAGAGGCACATCTTTGGGCAAATACCGCCGGCTGTCTGCTCGGGCCGACCCGTGAAAACTGACGAATCGAGTCAACAGAGACACTGAGATGCTTAAAACAGGCTACCCAAAGGCCACCTGCTGCATACATTCACCCCAGCCAGCTATCTATTGAACTGGGATGCATTATTTTACCTCGAAACAGAGATTCCTTTACATATTTAGCCGTTGGATAAATTGACGGCGATGTAGTCGTAGCTAAAATTGGATCTGTTTTTGGCATGTATCTTTACTTAGTGTCGTGTTTGTTGCAGTCAGTCGTATATCATTGCTGAAATAAAATAAGATTCTACCTGAATCTAGGGCAGCCCTCAGAGTGAACTTTTACAGGGAAAATTTAGAGTAACTTGACATATTTTAGCTTTGCCAGTGGTGCAAATGGAATAGCTCGTAATGGCATCAAGCTAAGCAGTGAATGGAGAGCTGGAAATGTGTGGAGGTGTGCGATGTAAAAGATTGTATCATGATATAAAGTTATGATGATAATCTGGGATGAAAGTTCTATAAAGACACTAACAGCATCTTCCGTATAACACAAAAAAATGTGATAAAATCCTGATCTTGGCTTATAAAATCGTGATATTATATCTTTAGCATATCACCCACCGCTAGCTGGAATGCAGGAATATAAGCCTAATTGTAAAGATGTTATATATGAATGCAAACTATGGGCTAACTCTACTGGCTAATTCACTGGCCCAACCATAAATGATGTAAAGTTATTTTGATATATTTTTGTAAATGTGATTGGAGAACCCATTAAAATGGGATTTGTGTCAGTTGATATTAAAGCTGAAATAGAAGATTTGTGGCAATTGAGAAATCATGCAATTGTTAATGAGTTTTTGAAAGAAGCACACACAATAAAGTAGCCTTGGACGTAATATACACACACATCAGATTTTTATGAAATATAGCAAAATATAAGAACTCTCCTATTCCACCTTCAACCCATTTGCAATACAGGGCATCTTTAGAGTAGGGTCAAGTAGATCTAAATATTGTCTAAACTCATAAGTAAAGACATATATGAGCATATGAGTAATTGATATGCAATCTTTACGGAGACAGAACTCAATCAGACAGCCAATGTAAACTAAACCACTTGATACATTTGTTCTGCATGCACCAGCGTTGGCACAGCAAGCAACAATCACAGACGTATTTGCCATAATTGTATTGAGGGAATTAATGAACAACCTGGAATGAGGTACATTGCTATTTTGAATATAATTGCATGATTAATTCACCTGCTGTGGCTAGTCCCTCACCAAACCCAGGCTAAGCTTTCATTCACTGGCTTCTATTCAGATATTGTTTGTGTCATATTTGTCCATACTGGCTTTTTCCATTGTAAAACCAAACCAATCCCCTTTGCTGCAGTGGTGTCTAGTGTGAGGAGGATTTCTTAGGTTTAACAAGTCACTTTGTGTTTGCCTGTCGCTGAGGCAGGTCTGACAAGGCAGACGTGGGCTTCAACACCCCAGGGCTGCTTCTGTCATGAAGAAGAGCCACAAGTCAATATCAGTGTAACAAACAGAGCGAGGATGGGGATAGAGGAGGGCTTGTAGCATTGAGATCAGAAAAACAAAGGTGGAGATGTTCAGTTAATTTGGATGATCCTTTCTAAACCTGTTTTTTATTTGATTAAAGCTGTACTCTGGAGGTCTGCACACCTAGGAAGACGACGTCGGAGAGAGAGGAGTTCACTCTTCATATGTGTTAATGTTCCAACTGACCATCATCAGGCTTCATGGTGTGAACAATAAAACATATGAAGAGTGAGACAGAGTGCGGGAGTTGTCTGTTTGAATCCCCGCCCGAGCGAATACTGTTGTTGTGTCTCTGGGCAAGACAGTTAACTCACATTGCCTATGAGTGAATGTGGTTGTGTGTTTTTAATACATTATACTCTATAGAGTATCTTTACTGCACAATACTTTTACTTGAGTAATACTATTTTGAAGTAACTGTACTCTTACTTGAGTAAACTCTTGTAAATGTAAAAAGAGTAAGAGTACTTTAACCACCTCTGTGTGTCATGTAAGAACAGCTTTATGTGAAAAATGGGAAGATGTGAAATTCTGTTCCTTGTGCCTTAATTTTTGAAAATATTATTTATGTTTTTAGTTTATCTTTTGAAAATATCAAAATCTGACAGTATGCTCAAACAGTTACTTAGGACTTGAGTAGTTTTTTCACCAAAACATTTCTACTCTTACTCCAGTAATTATGTGAATGAGTACTTTTACTTGAGTAACATTATTTTGAAGTAATGGTACTCTTACTTGAGTAACATTATTGGCTACTCTCCCACCTCTAGTTGTGTGATTGGTGTTTGGAGGTGGTTGGAGGGGCAGCCTCTGTCACTGTGCCCCAGCTTACCACCACCGAGTGAATGAATGATGTCATTGTAAAGCGTCTTTGAGTCTTTAGAACAGCGCTGTATAAAACTGATGAATTATTATTATTATTTGACGAATATTAGTCATTTTGTTATTCTTATTTTAGGAAGACTTCAGAGTTGCCACAATCTTTGTTTAACTTTCATTATTCATTCAGTCAGTCATCTTCTTCAGCACATTCCAGTTAAGGGTTGTCGTTGACTGGAGCCTAGCCCAACAACTATGGGCCCTAGGTGGAGTACATCCTGGACAGTGGCCAGACACAGAGACAAACACTGACAGACAACCATACACCAGGGGCAACTGAGACTCCTACATACATGTCATTGGACAGAACCCACAGTAACACGGGGAAGACATGCAGACCGTCATATTGCAGTTACCATAACTTTGCCATATCTCACGCTGCCTTCCTCTTTGTTATGAGCCGGTGTTATTACTAGCCCACGGCCTGCAGCTCGGTCTCCCTGCTCTGAAGTACCACTGAGAGAGGATATAATTAATTCTGGGTTAATGCTGAAGAAGTCAGACTGATAAGAATATGTGGACTTGCAAAAGCACTGCAACCTGCCCCAGTCACAATCCCATTCTTTATTTGAGTGTATAATATCTGAAAGGCACACATGCTGCTGTTTAATACATATTCTTCTATCAGCATGGCCATATGTGGTGATCGTATTGTGGTGTGTATTGTAGGTTGGTATTTACATTTACTCAGTTACATTTACTCAGTTACATTTACTTGTGTAAGTTTTTTTTTTTTTTTTTTAATTACCCCCTGGCCCTGAACACATCTGAATAATATGATGACAGTTACCTCTATAGCGCCCCCTATGGACTGAAAGAAGAATGTAGTTTTAGGGAATAAAAAAAAAAAATGGCAAAAACATTCTTCACAAACATCCAGACAAATCAAAAAGTCAAATAGACCCTTCCCATGGTTGTCATGGTTTGGGGGCGGGGCCTCTTCATTGCTCGTTAACAATATAAAAACCCTTAGAAATCACACAATGTCTGATTAAGGTGCCCGTCCAATCCAACACAAACAGAGAGAGAACAAAGAATTATTGACAGAGTTGAGTCCTACCCTCTCTCACACTTCCTCTGTGAGCCGGAGGAGGAGTCTCCCACAGTACTACAGGTTTGGTGTGTGTAAAAGTGAAACTATCACAGTCATCGTGGATCTGAGGAAATGGCACAGGGAGCTGTGGATCTCAAGGCTTTGTCCTGCTCGGTCTGTGTGGACCTTCTGAAGGAGCCTGTGACTGTTCCATGTGGACACAGCTACTGCATGAGCTGCATTAATGCTCACTGGGACCAGGGGACCTACAGCTGTCCTGAGTGTAGAGAGAGCTTCAGCCCCAGGCCTGTCCTGGGAAAAAACATCATGTTAGCAGCTTTAGTGGAGCAGCTACAGAAGACCAGGCTCACAGCGCCCCCTGTTGACCACGGCTTTGCTGGACCTGGAGATGTGTCCTGTGATTTTTGTGTTGAGACTAAGCCGAGAGCGGTCAAGTCCTGTCTACAGTGTCTGGCCTCCTTCTGTGAGACGCACATCCAGACACATTACAAAGCCGCAGTGTTTCAGACACACCAGCTGGTGGCGCCCTCCGACAAGCTCCAGGAAAACTTCTGCTTTGAACACAAGGAGGTGAAGAAGATGTTCTGCCGCACCGACCAGCAGCTGCTCTGTGTGGTCTGCTGCATGGACCAACACAAGGGTCATGACATGGTGTCAGCAGCAGCAGAGAGGGCCCAGAGGCAGCGGGCGCTAGAGAGCACCAGGGCTCGGCTGCTTCAGACCATTCAGGACAAAGAGGCTGACCTCCAGAGGCTGGAGCAGGAGGCCCGGGACCTCAGGCGCTCTGCCCAGGAGGCAGTGCAGCACAACAGGGACAGCTTCACTGAGATGATCCTTCTCCTGG
>JAVQKC010080288.1:0-11477 GCA_036025475.1 Philypnodon macrostomus | reverse complement strand
GCTACTTTGAAGAAACTAGAATATAAGGCGTATTTTCAGTTGTTTGACACTTTTTTGTAAAGTACATATTTCCACATGTGTTAATTCATAGTTTTGATGCCTTCAATGTGAATCTACAATGTCAATAGTCATGAAAAGAAAGGAAACTCATTGAATGAGAAGATGTGTCCAAACTTTTGGTCTGTACTGTACATAAACCAGTGATTAAAAAAGGACACCATCACATACCCTCTCCCTTAACTTCTCCCGCACAAAAAGGCGAAGAACAGCAAAAGGAGCCCGAAACCACAGTGGTGATGACACAATGAAGACACATTTTAAACGAGCTGGAAAAGCTCCCTACAACAAACAAAACACAATGATAAGAAACTACTACTTTAAAATTGAACTTGATGGTTTATTAATGTGTGGTTCTGTTTACATTTACCTTAAGCAAATTCAGGATCTTTACACAGAGTTCATAGTCAAAATTTCCGTAGCTCGAGTTGGTCATGTCGTAGATGAATATGAGTCCGTCTTTTTGTGTTTCGATACTGAGAGGACAAATAATTCAAATGACACACTAAAACAAATTTCAAATTTAAATTACAGATCATATTTTTTGGAATATTCAATATGGATCATGTTTTACCTTTCTATGGCTTTATCCAGCTGGTAGATGATGGCCTGCAGGACAGCCTTGTGCGTAGTGGCATCAGGTCTATGTAGGCGAGCAGTGAACAACGCTAGAGCAGCACCTTTTTCATCACGGCCAGGCTTTACAAATGAAAGACATACGAGATTACTTTGTTCATATTCAATTATGACAAATCATTTACACTATTATTATAATTCCAGTAAAATCTTTCAAATAATTTGTCACATACCAGAACTGTAAATTTCCCACTTAGCAGCTCAGAGCGCAGAGGCTCCTCGTCAGGGTTGATATTAATGATTCCTTCTTTGAGTCTTGTGTTCTAGTTTGTGCAGAGACAGGAAATTAATCTAGCTTGTAAAATATGATTTGGCACAATTGTTCATATATTCCTTTGTGATGACCTTATAGACACATTATAAAGTACAAGGACGCAAGACAGGAGACTGCTGTAGTAAGTGTATGTTTTGCATCAGGTATGGTTAATTAATTGATTGAATTCTGTGAATTTACATCAACAACATAAACTAAACAATATATTATCTGACCAAGTTACTGTCTATGTTATCTCTATGTTTTCCAAAGACATATAGTGTTGAAACAGCCTGTACACCAGTGGCTCCAAAATAAGAAATAAACATTAGTGGACTCATTACCAATTATACTTATATCTGGACTTTTACATCAAATATTTTACAACAATCAAAAGTGACAACTAGAACGTAGGTCATTTAACCCTAAAGAAAAAAATAAAGAACTACATTCTATCTAATGTATATGAATGTAAAGTGATTCTTGAAGCATTCATTGGTTGTATTGGTAATTAGAAAAAAGTATGTTCTCCAATTAACAAACCTTTACCTTGTATGCTTGAAAGAGGTCAATGGCTCTAGAAACATCAAACTTGCGGGCCATAAGGAACTTAACAGCTGTAGGTTGTGAGACAAGCCCAGCGCTGTGTGGGTGCTCTCTGCTGCGCACTTCACTCAGGAACTCTTCTACTGCCTGGGTCACAGAAGATATATACAGGCACATGTTATATGAATGGTATAGTCTATGGGAGTATACATAGCCTGAATGAAAGGGAAGCCTTTTAGAAGGTACATGAATATTCTATTGTAGTATTAACATCCTGACAAATAAAAAATGTCTTATGCCTGTGAAAAGTGATATGAAGTGTCACACAACACATGGTTGGTTTTGGGAGACGGCAGACTGCAGGAGTGTTGTCAAACACGTGTATGATAGAACATAGTGTAACATTATTATTCATATAAAAAGCACCCAATAAGTGTAACAAACTGCGATTCACTCAAAGGGCCAGGTGTGCTATAAGAAGGCCCATGTTTTACAAACGGCAAAAGACACTTATTTGAACAAAATATTTGCGTTAAAAAGGCTGACTTTAAAGACATAAACAGTGTGTGATAAAACTGAGACAACATCTGACAGACCCATCCCCTTTACTAGAAAGGGATGGCAACAACAATGCTAAGAACACAAGCTTCACTTCTGTGAATTGTCGACCGTAAATCTGATAGTCAGGACACTGTGAGCCTGCTCCATGTGAACAGATCATCTCCACGTTTATCCATGGAATATACGGATAACCAAAAGATGCATACAGTCATAGTTGATTACTCGTGATTATCATTTATGTCATAATAGAAAAGAGAAAGGGTGCAATAGCTGCTAGCATTAGCTCGCCGTGGCTATGATACATGTGGTAGCTGGGTAGCTAAAGATAGCGTTATTTACAACCTGAGCTTAATGGGATAAGCTTACTGTGGTGAAACAAAAGGTGATTGCGCCTGGTACAGCATGACCATAACGATCACAACGTGGATATCACGAGAAAGAAAGCGTACAGTTAAGATCCACAGCCTTTTACGAGTCTCCAGCCCCACTAGCCTTCGCTAACATGCTAACACACGCTAAGTGCTGTCAGTCACACACTCGACTCAAGAGGGACTAGGGCCAAGGCTGTTTATTAAAGTACACTTTTGCTTCATATAATCACATAACATAATATATCCAGGCAATTGCCACTATAGGAAACTGTCATGACGAGATGCAAAAACAGAAAATACGCTGGACAACTTGCGAAAATTCCATCAAGTTAACCTTACCAGCTGCTCCTGAGTTGTCAGGGCTTCCGCCATCTTGAAGCCTCCGCAACGTCGTCGCAGCGGGCGCGCCCACTACGCCTGGCTCCTGCCCTACACTGATGTACAGTGGCCAGGCCCGCCCACACTGCTCTGATATTTACGTCCGCTTACAGTATAAAATGTCCCTTAATACTACCATCCTACTACTCACTAAAAATGCAGTTATTTTTTTAACTTAGCAGTTTCTGATAGAGAACTACATTACCATGCTAGTTAAGCTACAGGTAGTAAACTTTACCCGTTTGTTTACAGCACAACAAAACACAATTATGCGGTAGGAATCTGTTTGTATGTCACGGGAGACATACATATTAAAATCAACTGTCATGTCAGCGCAATCAGCGCAATGCTCAGTAGAGGTACCTTTGTATAGGAACTTCTCCTGCGAACTGATTTCTGTGAAACACCGGGGCGGGACTTTTTAACTTCAGTTCGCTGCTCAACTGACAAGATGACGTTTATAAAGTAACTGAAATCATAAATAATTGTTTCTATTTTTTTTGTTTGTTTTAGTTATTGTTTACCTGCCAGTAGATGCAACTATTTAATAATAGCAACAGACTGTTTGTTTAAAACAGTATTCATTATGAGCACTGATCCTCCCCCAAAAAAGAAACATTACATGGGACAGCACCACATCAAGAAAAAAAGAAGGTATGTTTGAAGCTGTTTGTTGTGTTCGGAGCTGTACCTTTTCTGAACAACACACTACTTTCAGGGTTGATGAGCCTAGAGACAACTGCAGTTTAGCAAGCAACAGTAACGGATCAGACCCCATCATGGTGAGAGTGAGGTGAATTGTCTTATTCTAACATCAACTCACGCAGCTCTTCTTTTTGTCCTAGGGGGGAGGAGCAGGGGGTAATTTTGGAGAATCCACTTTAGCTCTTGATGAAGAGTTGTTGCAGGTGCTAGATGCTGCTGAAGCAATAAAACCCCAACATGCTGTACATACTGAGTCTTTAGCTTCTAATGTTCCAAGACCCCATCCAACTGTTCCAGAAAACCAAAGGGGAAAAATTAAAAATACTACTGTAACAGAGACAGGTCCTCCTCAGCCCCCAAACCACACATCTTCAATATCTGCCACCATCACAGAGAGTCTCTGTGAAAAAAATGGTGACCAAAAAAGGCCTGGGTGGCGGGGTGACTGCAAAGATCTTGCCCAGAGGCTACTTTTCAGCGAAGATGGAGAGGAAACAGATCATCCTCTAAACAATCCTACTCAGTCAACCTCAAGTTGCACTGCACAAAGAGAACAGAGATCTGTGCAGCCAACAGACATCACTGCAGAGTAAGCTTTTGTAAATTGTTGTTTAACTGAGACAAATTTACAAATGTTTAATTGAGACAAATGTACAAATGTTGTTTAATTGAGACAAATGTACAAATGTTTAATTGCAGCATGCAGCGTAATTTGTCCAGAAGACGCAACTCACCTTGTGGCACAGGAACAGATGAGAATGGAGCACAATCTAATGTGCCCAGAGACTACATATTATTTAGCCCCACACACTTGGCTGCAGCTAAGAAGCGGGCCAAACTACAGCAATCATTACAAAATCAGTCTGCATCAGTGCTTACAGTTCCCAGTGGATTAGATGTCAGTACACTCAGTGACACTGTGCCTCAGCCAGGTGTGTTCTTCATTATAAAGTGTGTCCTAGTACACACATGCACAACACTGAGATTACTATTATCGTCTTTGCTCATTTGCAATATGTGTGTGTGTTCCTTGCTTTCAGGTATTGCAATGTGTGCTCCGGCAGATCAAGCTGAAAAGCTGTTGCTGTCCTGTTGGGGTTTACCAAAACCTGTTCTGGATCGTTACCACAAACTTGGAGTGACTCACATGTTTGAATGGCAGGCTCAGTGTCTAGCAGTTGGCCGAGTGTTGAATGGAGGAAACCTTGTTTACTCTGGTAACATTTCCACTAAACCTGTTTAGAATTGTCACTAAGTATTTACCTACATTTTGTTGTACCTTTTTTAGCTCCTACCAGTGCTGGGAAAACACTAGTATCAGAACTGCTCATGTTGAAGCGTGTGCTTGAGACAAAAAGGAAAGCTCTTTTTATTTTGCCTTTTGTCTCTGTGGCCAAAGAGAAGATGCATTACCTTCAGGTGAGGGCAACAGTTAGCATACACAATTAAAGGATAATGTTGCCAGTTTGAAATAATCTGTATATTTGCTGCTGTCAAAGAGTGTTTTTGAAGAAGCTGGTGTACGTGTGGAGGGATATATGGGAAGCACCTCTGCTGCAGGAGGCTTTTCAGCTCTGGACGTGGCTGTTTGTACCATAGAGAAGGCAAATTCTCTAATTAACAGGCTCATTGAGGAGGACAGTATGGGTCTTTTAGGTAATTGTGACTGACAGATTAATTTTTTTGTCATGTGTGTCAAAATACATAATTGGTTTGTTGCCTTAGGTATGGTGGTGGTTGATGAGTTACATATGGTTGGAGATTCTGGAAGAGGATATCTTCTGGAGCTTCTTTTAACAAAAATCCAGTACATTTCACGGAAGCAGAACACAACAGGGTCTGTAAGCATACATTATTTATTGCAAGCCTTGGTGATGAAAATTAATCTTTAGATTTGTTTGTTATAGGTCTCTTTCTGAGGGTGTACAAATTGTTGGTATGAGTGCCACTTTACCTAACCTTTCCCTTTTGGCTAACTGGCTTGGAGCAGAACTTTATCAAACCGACTATCGACCTGTGCCACTGCAGGAGCATCTCAAGATTGGATGTAATATTTATGACAAGAGCCTCTCAGTGGTTCGTCAGTTTAGCCCTGCACTGCACATTAAGGTATGGTCTCAATGTCCTTTGCTTTTTTCAGTTTCTATGTTGTTGACTGTTATGCTGTCTTCCCTAAGGGTGACGATGACCACATAGTAAGCCTGTGTTATGAGACTGTGAGAGATGGCCGCTCTGTGTTGCTTTTCTGCCCCTCAAAGAATTGGTGTGAGAAACTTGCAGACGGCATTGCCAGAGAGTTTTATAATCTCCGACATAAGGGTATGCATTGCTTCTGGGAATTCCCGTGGGTAATGTCACCTCATTCAGTTTTATGGACAAAAAAGAAATGTCAAATATGAAAAAATATGAAAAACATTATTATACTTCCTGCTACCACACTGGAATCTTCCTCATCCTTTTAGGACCTCCTAGTGAAGAAGAACCTCAGCCTGTGAGTCTGGATCTAGAGGGACTAGAGGATGTTGTGGCCCAGTTGAAACGAACTCCAGCGGGTTTGGACCCTATACTCAAGCGCTGTGTGCCTTGGGGGGTTGGCTTCCACCACGCTGGTGACAAACGCACACAGTTACTTACTTAACAAAAAAAACAACACTGTACTAAAATGTTCCTCTTACAGGGCTTACGTTTGATGAGCGGGATGTGTTAGAGGGAGCATTTCGTCAAAGCATAGTGCGGGTCCTGGCTGCCACATCTACCCTCTCTTCTGGAGTCAATCTGCCTGCTCGAAGGGTCATCATACGGACGCCAACATTCAACGGACACTTATTAGACCCACTCACATACAAACAGATGGCTGGGAGAGCTGGGAGGAAAGGAGTGGACACTACAGGTACCACCACCGAGAGCGTAGATCATTTTGCAGTCAATTTCAAGCTTATGTTTTTCACAGGTGAGAGTGTCCTAGTGTGTAAAGAAATGGAGCGACAAAAAGGCATCAGTCTTCTTACGGGTGACCTTCAACCAATCAGCAGCTGCCTTGTGAAAAGAGAGGGAGAGGGTGTTACAACGAGTATGCTACGGGCCATTCTAGAGGTACAACAGTACAGTGAAACCAGTCAGTTCACAATCGCATAACAAAACATTTATTTAACATTAGATAATTGTTGGAGGAGTGGCCAGCAAACCACAGGATGTCCGGTTGTATGCTTCATGTTCGCTTCTGGCTGCTAGTTTAAAAAGTGAAGCGAGACAAACAAATGAAGAATCCAATAAAGGGGCTATTGAGGCCTGTGTTGAATGGCTAATGGAGAATGAATTCATCAATATCCAGAAAGAAGAACAAGGTGCCCACAACACATATTCTGGCACATACCCACACTGAACTACTGACTGTAGTTTTGATTTGTCTATCTAGAGGAGCGGTACTGTCCCACCCAACTTGGTGCTGCCACTCTGTCCTCATCTCTCTCACCTCCTGAAGCTTTGGGAGTGTTTGCAGATCTCCAGCGTGCCATGAAAGGCTTTGTGTTGGAGAATGACTTGCATATTTTGTATCTGGTACACATTTACTAGTGTAATCTCTTTTCAGATCAACATGTTTTTTTTGTCACATAAGCATATAATGTTACACCGCTTTACCTTTTTAATGATCTATAGATAACTCCAATTTATGCAGAATGGACTACCATAGACTGGTATCAGTTTTTCTGCCTGTGGGAGCAACTGTCCTCATCAATGAAAAGAGTAGCTGAGTTGGTAGGCATCCAGGAAGGATTTCTTGCACGGTCTGTCAGTGGAAAACTTGTTGCCAAGACTGAAAAACAGCACAGGCAAATGGCTATACATAAAAGGTAATTCATTATTATGTAACCTTTTCTACACAGGTGATAATAGATGATAATGTTCTTGATGGCAGTATTTCATATTGAGAAATCTATGATCTGCTTAAACTCTTTGCTTTGAATCTTGAATGTCTTTTATATTTTCCATCAGATTTTTCACCACTCTTGTTCTGCATGATCTTGTAAATGAGGTTCCTTTGGGTGCAGTGGCATCAAAATACAATTGCAATCGTGGCCAACTGCAGTCACTCCAGCAGTCTGCTTCTACCTATGCAGGTGCACAAATACATAGTGTAATATGTCTGCTCCAATGCATACTTTTTTTATTCAGATTATATTTCAGATTTCCTTTTTTTTCAGGTATGGTGACAGTTTTTTGCAAGCGTTTGGGATGGCACAACCTGGAGCTGCTGTTGTCCCAGTATCAGACCCGGTTGAGTTTTGGCGTTCAGAGGGAACTGGTCGACCTGGTCAGAGTTTCTTTTCTAAATGCAACCAGAGCCAGAGCACTTTATGCACAAGGCCTATGTACTGTGGCTGAGCTCGCCAGGGCCACTGTGTCTGATGTGGAGAAAGCCCTAAGGAATGCCATCCCATTTAAGAGGTGATTCTATAACAGCTATTCCACACATATAGACCCTTGTTTCTCAAATGGAATGTTCGAAATTCCAGAATGGAGGCATCTGGAGGCAAAAGTGTGTTAACTTTGAAAAAAGGTTGGGTTTGTGGTGAAAAAGTCTAACTGCTAATGCTAATTTCTCCATTGAAAATGTGTTATAACCTTTCATCCAGCTGCTTTCATTCTGGAATTTAGAACATTCTGTTTACAAACATTGAAAGGGTCTATTAGTCCAGTGTAAATGTTTTTTTGGCAGATTTGAAGACATGCTCTCTAAGTGCTAATAATAATTCCTATCGGTCTGTTCATAGCTCTAAACGTGCAGTGGATGAGAGTGAGTTTGAAGCTGCGGAGAGGCGGAGCCTCCGATGTGTCTGGGTCACCGGTGGGCGGGCCTTGACGGAACAGGAAGCTTCCGTTGAGATCATTTCTGAGGCGCAGGTCCTACTTCAGGGCGACTTGGCGCAGTTGGGGGTTCACTGGGACCCCTCAATACGGCCACCTACAATCCCCGCTAATAATAACCATGATAGCACCGACGATTCCGACAGCTCCTCACACAAAAGCTCTCACGAAGTACATATAAACAACACTAAAGCCCACAGTAGTGAACAACACAAGACAATAAGTGTAGAGCAAAAACAGGAGGCAGAGAAAGAGGATACGGCAGATAAAACAGAGTTGATTTCAGTGGAGAAAAATGCCTTGGATAAAACAAACAACCATAACAAAGAGAAAACGACACTGGATAAAAATGATTTGAGGAAAGAAATGCAACTAAGTGAACAACACATTCCTGAAAGAAGCCTGACTCAAGAATTGTCTGATATTGTATCAAGCCCACTAATAAAAGTTGTGCCACAAGTGCTAACCTCTGCTTCACCCATGCCTCCACCTAGGTTTAGACCAATCGTTGCTGTGACCGCAAGGAAAGACGAGCCAGTATGTCAGCCAGCCATGCCTAAGCACTCTATGATTCTAAGTAAAGTTCTCAATTCTATACAAACAAATGACAAGGGCTTGAAAACTACAAACACTGCAATACCTTCCATGGCCCAAAGTATACCACTTGCTGCTCAGGACCCCCCATGTGAAATAGCGAAAAATTCAGGCAGGCATGAGTCTCCTATTTCAGAATCACCTGGATCAGTTCCCCTGTTCTCTCCTTCGTCGCCAGAGCTGTACGCAGGTCAAGAGAGTTTTGGTGACAGCTTTGA
Source organism: Philypnodon macrostomus (assembly GCA_036025475.1). Taxonomy (NCBI): domain Eukaryota; kingdom Metazoa; phylum Chordata; class Actinopteri; order Gobiiformes; family Eleotridae; genus Philypnodon; species Philypnodon macrostomus. The sequence continues at coordinate 2,292 of JAVQKC010080288.1, read as the reverse complement.
ATTGGACACACAAACTGAAGAAATCATGGCACTGAAAGTACATCAATGCAGACCCAAAAATGATAACAATATAAATCAAGTTGTTGATACAGACAAAGCAGAAGAAGGGAAGGAATTTGTGGAGGAGAGAAATGAGGCAGAAATAGGACTTGCAAAAGGCCATCCAATGTCCACAGACCAAGCAGAGGCCAGATTTGGTATTTCCCTTACAGATAGTCAAATGGAACTCATCCTTGACACTAGTGATCAGGTCAGTGAAAATATGTGTAAAATATAAACACGATTAAATGTTTCCGCTTTTAATATAATCACATTTTTCCCACAGCTTTATCCTGGTGCAGAAAACAACGAGGCTCAAAATCAAAATGAGGGAGGTGCAGTTACAGATGAAAACTCCAGTTCAAACCAGCCTGCATCAGATAGTCTCAATAGAAGCAGCAGTTTTATGTTTGACAGCTTGTTTGATGGCTCACTCTTGGCAGGTCTGAGCCAAAATAATGACCAATCAGATGATGAAGAAGAAGAAACGGCTGACCATGAGTGCCCACTGCCATCAACACAAGAGAAAAGACTCAGTGAGCTTCTGGCTAATCAGGAGGCAGAAAGACGGGAAGCTATCCAATGGGGTGAATCCTCTTTTAATCTTTCTGAGTGGGGAGACTCGATAATGGTGGGTGAACACCTCCTGGACCGGCAGAGTTTGCGCCGACAAACTTGTCAGAAATCTCCAAAAGCCAATATTCTCACTAAAAACCCTGACTCAAACGTGCAACAACCATCACTTGGACAGGAGCATGAACAAGCACAGAAACAGCCAACTAGTAGACAAGGAAGTACGGAAAATAAAGATAACATTGGCTCTGGAGAAAATGAGGTGAATGATAATGCTCTTGTTTTGACAAAGCATTATCAAAGTGAATCAGACAATTTATTCTGCAGTCCCGGACTCCAAGAAATCTTTGATCGCTGGCCTAGCATGACTGAACAGGCTTGGCAAAACGCAAAGAGAGCTACTCATACTAGCACTGCATTTACACACACAGCTTATGATACCCAAATAACTCAGAGAAAAGTGCAAAATGCTGTAGCTGCTTCCAAGACTAATTCACAGGAAGTCTCAAAGAGAGGAGACATGGCTGTTGACCTAGTTCCTCCTACTCAGCAAACGGCGCCCGTCACTCCAAGAGTCAAACTGACCACTTCTTCTGTGCAGTCGCCTCTGACCACCCAGCCGCTAAATCAGTCAACTCCCACAAATGTGCTTCCTGTAAAATCAAGAGTTTTAAATGGGTCTGCTCAATGTGCCATTTCAAATACAAAACATCTGCAACACACAGAACTAAACGATATTAAGTTTCAAGACCGTGCCACTTCATCCTCTGTAAAGCCAAAAACTCACTCTGATTTGGAACAACATGAGATTGACGAAGGATTTAGCCTGCAGTTATCGCAGGATGATTCCCCCACTTCAAGTAACCCTGGAATATTTTCCATTATTGATGTAGCAAGTGACAGACATCTCTTTAATACCTTTATAAATGAGTGGAAAACTAAAGAACGATACTCTCTTGCTCTGGCCTGTGAAAAGAGAGCAGACGGACGGGAGCTTGAAGTGGAAATAGGAGCCAAGCACAAGAAAGATGGTGACAAAAATTAACTACATTAAAATTCATTATTCATTTATTATGCTGATATAGGGTAACATCATACTAAAATGAGTGCATTCTCTTTGTGTGCAGTGTCAGTGGCTCCACAGATGCCTAGCATGGTTGATGGCTATCCCATAAGAAACTGTGAAGGACTTGTGCTGATTGGCCTGTCAGTCTGTTGGGGAGCAAGAGATGCATTCTACCTATCACTCCAGAAAGAGCAGAGCCAAGGTGTTCTTAATATCTTTGCAAAACTAATTATGAAACGGACACAAAATCTTAATTATTTATTTATTTCATTTACAAATTTAAATAACAATCAGACCTGTCTACATGACAATACAAAACTTGAATGAAAAGGAGCAGAGAGAAGAATATATCTTATATTTACTGCCCCTTTTTAACAAAAATATTTACTTTTCACATTCTGTTTAACAAAAAAAATACTTACTTTTCACATTCTGTTTAACAAAAAAATACTTTTCACATTCTGTTTAACAAAAATTTTTTACTTTTCACATTCTTTTTTACAAAAAAGATTTACTTTTTACATTGACAAATTATTTTTTTTTACTTTTCACATTCTGTTTAACAAAAAATATTTACTTTTTACATTCTGTTTGACAAATAATTGCTTTTCAGC
>JAVQKC010080281.1:0-19943 GCA_036025475.1 Philypnodon macrostomus | reverse complement strand
GCTGGGCTCCACAAAGCCTCCCTCAAACTCCGGTGAAGGAGGTGGAGAAAAATCCTCCACCTCAAAAGAACTACAACTACCATCACTCTGGTCACCACTCTGGTCACTCTCCATCTTTTGAATTATGCTAGCTGTCACTGTCACGGTCACTCTGTCAGTAGCGAACCACACCTCCGCCTAACCCCCCCGCTCATCCCCCGCACACTTTGACGTACCCCTCTGTGTCTTCGGCCCTGCCTTTTTTTGTGGAATTTTTGAAAAATTGTCTGGGGGCGGAGTTAGCCTCTTACAGGGGGGTTAGCTCCACTTTAAGGTGCCATAGCAGTTGTGGCAGACATATTGGGCATTTCACAGATTCACACCTTGCTGTTGGGGATGACAGCGTAGACCTAGTTTAAAATAAACCATGTGCAAAGTCCCAGAAACAGTGTATTTCAGCTCAGCTCGATTTTGCAAAATGGCAGTTTTTCACATTCTGTAACACTGAAAACACAAATGAATAAAATGTAATTGATTTATTGGGCTGCCGTACTTTAGAAAATATTTTTTGGCTGTGGTGTATATGCCACTTTATTAAAAATAGCCCAAATCCAGACTTACCCAAAACAAGTGAGCTGAAAATGCATTAGTTAATAAATACCAAATGGAGACTAGACCAAATCTAAACTGCCAAGACCAGGATTAAACTGTGCCTAAACCAAACAAAGCAGTTAGATGCGGACTACAACAGGAACAAAACTCTAATTCAAACATATCTAACACAGCAAAAGATACCACCAGAATGAGTCCTCAGTCTTACCATGACTACAGTTTGATAACCACTGAGCGAAAATAGATTTTCTTAAATGGTTCAGATACACTGGAGCTTTTCGACCAGGTGGTGAATCTGCCCAAGTATGACTGCGATGCATAATTAAAGATCACAATGACAGTTCTATATAACGCTTGCAAGGCTTTCCAATAATGTGGCAGATGTCGAGATGATTGGGCTATTCCTTCCATTTTACCTTGTGTACCAGTCGCTATCAAGCAGAGACGCACATAGCTGCCATCAAATGTGTTGTGTTGAAAAGTACTGCTACACAACATTAAACACACACACTTTTGTACATCTGGGCTGCAGCCACATACTGAAACCATAGGGGAGCACGTTCTACACATCTGCTCACTGTAACTACCGGAGCACAAATTTGTGGGCTAGTGTGGTTCAGTTGGAGGAAGATGTTAGCTGTGTATTTTCAGATTAGATATAAATATGTTATAAACCCTGACATCCACTTTTGTATACCTTAGACTTAGATTAACTAATTGATACATTACTTTACAGAGGAATTAGCTTGGGCATAGTAGCTCAGTTGCACACAAAAAAATGTATATATAAAAATAATAGCATAAACAGAAATAAACACAATTTTAATCAACAATAGAAGTAACCTCCTGTAGGATCTAGAATATTTGTGAATTATTCACCATAACATTAGCTTTTGGTCAGATTAGCATTACTTTTGACCAGGTATCTCTAACCTGTGACAGAAAGTCAAGGTTAGTATCCTTACACCATAATAAGTCATACATTTGAGAGCTCTGTTATACTAACCAGTATTGATATGGGGGAGGATTTGCCTATCACTAGAGACCAGCAGTGTAAAGACAAGTATTTATATCAGGCCTCTAAGCTATAAAATAATATGATGATACAGGTTAGCCATATATGGCCCACTAGAACAAAGAGATAAGGGGTGACTGAGACACTATATAGTTCGGTCCGAAAGGTTAACGTCCACTCATGTGCTGCTGTGATAGCACAGGAAGGGTTGATAACTGTAGTGCTAGTGGCAAAATATTTGCATTTCATTTTATGGTTAATCTATATTTTAGATTTTCTGTTTGACAAGTTGCATAGCCATGCCCCCAATTTACACCAGACTGTCTCGCAGAGGCGGAACTGCAGCCGAATGTTTCACGTGCGTCACATTAAAAGCAGCAATTCACAACAGGGACTTTCAGACGCTGCTCATCCGTATCTGCCCTCTGTATTTTACACTGAATCTCTGTGATTCAGGTAAAAAAACACAGGCAAATCATATCTATTTGACAAGATGGATGCAACCCTGGGGTATGTCTGCAGCTAAACTTAGCACTAGCCTCCAAAAGTTAGTTTATAATTAATTTCATACCCCTAAAAGCTGTGGCTATACAGTCCTATGCTTTCTCTGTCTGTGTATAATCCTCGTAAAATATGTGCTTGGGGTTGTAATCAACTAAATTCCCTTGTACAGCGATGCTGTGATGTTTACTTCACCACTTCACCACTTCAATGCTTTTATTTTGAAAGTGTAGCGGAGGTTTTATTTTAGTAACTTCTGTTTGGCCGCCATTATCTCGGGATATTGACACGCTCGAAATAGGTTTCAATCCAAGTCAGAGTCGTTCGTGAGCCACACCTGAAAGTCCGTGGTGTGAATTGCCTGACTGATTACAACAGAGAGCAGTTCACCAGCAGCTGCCGTTCCGTTGCAGTTCCACACTGCTCTCCTCTTGAATTAAACCAGAATATAACCTGTTCTAGCCAGTACTGAACCAGGTCTAAACCAAGACTTAACCAGATCTGTACCAGCACTAAACTGGGTCTAAATGACAACATACCATCCTCATTTACTTGAAACATTATTTTGATCTCAGTATGTATACAGTTTTGTTCATGCCCTTGGCCGTATGTTTTTTTTTTTTTTTTTTTCACTTTCCTCTAACAATAGAAGAAGACAAAAAGGTGCATGCCAATGGCCAGTGTGGTGTGATGCTATCTGTCCAGCTTTGGTGTTGCCTCTGATTGATTCATTTAATTAGAGCTAGTTCTAGGGAAAGGTGTAGACGCTGGGGACGAGACAGCGGTGGGGAATGGAAAAGAGGTTAGTAGGCAGGATAGGGAGTGTATGGTCACTCTGCTGGATAGCTCTGGAGATTGGCTCCATTAATCTTGGTAGACCACCCCACCCCTACCCCATGTCGCCTCTGCGCAAACAATTTGTGACACACCAACACAAAGGCATACACACACTTAGGTTGAAGCACTGTGTTTAGTAATGCAATGCACACATGTAGGTTCAGCAGAGGTAATATTCACCATCATTTGTTTGTGAAAAGAGCCCAAAGAGGTTGTGAATTTGAGAGTGAATTGTTGTGTGTGTTTGTCAAATCTGTGATTAGCTGCCAATTTAGAGATGCATTTTTTACTTTTTCGGTCCAGATGCCAATTCCAGGCCTTGGAGTTTGTAGATTAGCCAATATCCGATATCCAACGATAACAGTGCAAAAGACTAGGCCTGATAGACAATTCGTTTCTCAAATTTATCATTAGAAATAATACAGATAAAATTTACATGAGATCAGGTGACCCTCAAAATGCATTCTTTTTGTTTAAAACCTGTTTTTTATTGTTTGTTTATTTGCATGTATTTAGAACTTTTATATAACTAACCATTAATACTTAGTCTCAGTATTATGTCATTTGCCACGTTATTCATCTGCTCCTAATTAGGCTAACGTTTGATCAGCTCCATGAACGTCCTGATTCACGGATTCACGTTGATGATATCCAACACTAGTATCTGTACCTGTGCCTCTCTAAGCCAATTCTGAAGGTTGTACCTCAACTAACGCCCCTAGCTGGAGCACTTGCTGAGCCACATGCCGCGCCAGTGCATTTTTAGTAATGCAGTGCACACATGTGAGTTAAGCGGTGGTAAAGTGACTAATCGGCTGTTAAAATCATCCCTAAACTACTCAAGGTTTTAACATTTGTGAGAAGAGCCCCAGAATACAGATACATTTTGACTGTTTACCTCATCATCCAAGACCGCAGCTGAGCCGGAATTACTTTAGTTATTGGCTCCTGTGGTTTTGCCAAGTATCACTTATCTTCGTCCCTCGTCTTTAAACAATAGCCCCTAACTAACTGGTGCCTTTTAATGTGTTTGTTATTCATATTTGCCCCTTGGTGTAAATAGGCAGGTGACGGCGGTGCACAGTGGTGGTGCCTGAAGACTGATTGAATTCACTAACCGTCATCCTCTTGCTGTATTCCAGATAGGTGCAGCTGCCGATGGTCTCACTAATGATGTTGACCTTTTCAATTTCATATTCACATGTTGCTTGGTGAGGGGAGCTGTGTGGAAACTGGCATAAACATGTATACTTGTGTGTCACTGGTGCGTTACACAAACACCAACCTGCACACATCCACCTCCAAGCATAATGACACTGACCTTTTTATTTGTGATGATGTGTGGAGACAATGTTTATTTGTGGGGGGCTGATCACTTCCTGTTGATTGGCTCCCCCACTGCTGCCCGCCTCGCAAACATAGTAGCATCACACAAACACATGCACATACACACACATGCTGGTGTGATTAGGGCAAGAGAAGGGGGGCACTTTATTAAGAAAACACTCAGCACAGGCTTCCATCAACAGACAAAGCAATCATCACACAATACACCTGTTAGTGGCATCAGCGGAGCCAGTTTGTGATTGGGACACAAGTGGCTGTGGGAGGAAGGGTGAGTTCGTGTGGTTTGTACCATGGACACACAAGTATATCCACTCAGTATCAGTAAATCAAATCAACTGTACATATTTTGAAATAGCTAAACATTACATTTTATTTATTGTACTGGACTCTCTTTCTAGTCCTACAATTAATCAGGCATCTATTATAATTCAGTCCATATATAAATAAAGCATTTCACACATTTTCTCAATGCTGATCAGACAAAGCTTATGCGGTTTTCTCATTGTGTTCCCTCTTGAGGGCAGTGAAATAGAGGTGGCTCATATGTATAAATACTCATTTTCAAGCCACATATATAAAATACGTGTTTTTCTTTTAATGTAATAAAGCATATTGTTGCTGCAACATTTGAATCTGTGTTGGGCTATGGAGATAAATGAATGCTGCTGTTCAATGTCTTTGAATGACTGATACTGTTTATCATGCTGTTTTGAGGTTCTTTGCTAATGGTAGGATGTCCACTCACCACTGTTAATTATGCTCTTGAGTGGGATGGCCTGCTCTGGCTACTCGAAGAACCAGTTATTGGCACTACTGGGACTACTGCCTTCATACATTTGTAGCTAAATTGCTCTGAGAAATGCTGAATCCTATTCTCTTCGTTCACAAGATCATTTGTTGCTCTCTGTTTTTTATGCTCGTACGGAGATGGGTAAAAAGGTTTTTGTTTACTCTGCAGCTAATGTATGGAATATGCTCCAGAAAGACTGGACACTAACTGATTTAATTTCTTTGAGCATTTTTAAATCCAAACTGAGAGTTTTTGAGGCCAATTCCACATATGCATTTTGTTTCCATAATGTGTTTGTAAACTTTTGTGTCTTATCTGTTTTTAACTGTATTTAGTTTTTGCTGCTGCTTCTTGGCCAGGACTCCTGTGATAAAGAGGTTCATAATCTCAATGGGATAGTTCCTGGTTAAATAAATGTTAAATTAAAAAAGTGACTACAAAGTTGTAAACACAATTTTGCAGACTTTTGGTTAATTGTGTTCTTTTGTTGCATTACAAAATGTAATACTCCTAAATAGCAAATATCATTGCATGGTATTAGTACTTCATGAGTATCTAAGTCTAGTCTAACGGTTCTTCCCATCCAAAGCATTTCATTGCATTTTTTGACCCTGTGTTGAATGTGCATATGACAAATAAACTGAAACCTGAATAGCCACAAGTTAGCTCACAAACACATAAAACTTCGATAAGCTTATAAATTGTGGGGTGCTCATTTTATTATAGAGGTCATGGGTCTCTCTTGAGTTCTCGTTGGGTAGGTCGTCTCCTCTCCATCCAAAGAAAAGCATGCGTTCCAAAAACTGGTGAATCTCAATTGCCCCCAGTGAATGAATGTGAGAGTGAATGATTGTTTGTCTGTGTATGTCTCTGTCACCACTCTGACTAACTGATCATTGTCGAGTTTGTACCCCGCTTTAAGGCCATAGTTGCTGGGATAGGTTCCAGTCAGAGATGAATCATGGTATACAATTATATTTGTTCTTATCTCCCGTAGACTGTCTTGCTATCTTTGCCCTTGACCTACGTGACAGCAGTTGCCACCAAGCCTCCATTTTCTAATGTTTATATAACCATTGCTTTGTTGTTACATATATTTTCACCAATAGATATGCATGTTTAGTATTACATCAGTGTTGAAGTCATATTCCACTGGACCTTGAGATAGCATCTGCTCTTTTACATTTAAATTGTTTGCCCAGTAGATAAGCCCCCATGTGCCTCTGTTATTTCCATACTGAGCTACACAAATGAAAAGTGACTAAGAAGGTGATGAATACAATTATTTCTAAGTATATTCCATGGGTGAAACAATGATAGAAGTCAGTTTTTATAATTCTACAACGCCGGCTAAAATGCTAATGCACTTTGTGGGTCTACATTGCCTCAAACCACTTCTTTCTTCACTGCTCAAGGTGTATAACTGTCTCCACCTCCTACCTTCACCGGTTATCTCTCACCAAACACATGTCGTCCTAAGGCGTGTGCCCAGCTGCCACCGGGACCCAAAACTGACATTCTTTTAGCAACACAATATTTTCCCATACAAACACTACAAACTAGTGCTTTGTTTCTACCTCGTATATATTTATGTTGATGATAACAGTCATATCACACAGACAGGTTTGTGTGTGTGTATGTGTGTGTGTGTGTGTGTTTGTGTGGGTGGATGAAATGAGGCTGAGCAGCTGCCGCCCCAGGAAGCACAGGTTCACGTGGTGCAGTGTAGCCATTGACAGTCTCTGTATGTGTGCAACAAGACATAATCTTTGCCTTTGGAGTGAGAGAGTTTGAGCGAGAGAAGTTGAAATGTCAGCTGTAGCACAAACATGCCCTTTGGTTTGAAGGAAAGACAGAGTTCGCTGTGGGCAGCTGATAAAATTTACAAGTTGAATTTATAGAAGTTGTGGCTCTGAATCTGTAAATGACAGACACGGTGCTGCTACACACGCATTGTGTGGATCTGCTGTTTCTTACCCACTGGCTGCACACTGGCCTAATGGGGCACAGAGAAGAACATGCAGTCATTATAGAAATCATTACAAATACTATACTATCTCAAACCTACTAAAGGATTACTTCTATGTGCACTCTCACACTAACTTAGCTTCATTTTTTGTTATAAATGAACCATATAGAAAGGCAATAATAATGATAAGTTGTAAAAAAAATATATGTATTCCTTAATATCCATTAAAAAATAATTTATAGATTTTATAATACACTACAGTCTACTTCAAACTTCTTACTTTTTCCTTTCTTTTGCTCCAGTTCAACCATTTAGAACTACCTATATTTTAATGTATATTTTAATATTTTTTTTATACTTTATTTGGATTGGTTGTTTGCTGAAAAACATAAAAATGTTTCCCTGAGTACTGAAACAAAAACAAAATGTCTTTTACCGTCATAATTTGGTGGGAAAAAATACTGTTATGCTGTGTACATTTCTGGCCATATCACCCAGTCCTAGTAACATCAACATACATTTCAAATCCGCGAGAAAGCTTTGAAGCAGTGTGAATGGAAAAGCGAGGAAGATCATAGGATGATTAGTGAAATGACTTTCGTGTTGAAAAGTGGAATTTCTTAGCACATGCAGCTCTGCCTAACACCCTCTGTGTATGTGGGTGTAAATGGGATGTGTGTAATATGGAAGCCCATCTGCAATCAACCAAGTGTGATATTGCTCCTCATCTCTCAATTAGAACACTTACAAGCACCACATTAAGCTTTGCATTAGACGTAATGACAATGGTTGCGAAAGAGGCCGTGTTTTCGTTTAATAACTCAATTTCACTCCGAAGATGTCGTTGTATTAATTTCATTGTAACATGTTTGTCAAGCTGCGCGCTTCACAGTGAAAAACTTGTAGATATCTGGTTAAAAAATAATGAGTTTAGCAATAGGAGACAAACTTAAAAAGGACAGAACGGAACCAAAGCACTGGCCCCAATGGTGAAGATATAGAGTCCTGATGTCTTAGGTGTAGATAATAGAATTTTTCTCCACTGATCCCTTGTGGCTGGAGTAGGTATCATTGGCCGTACCTCGCAGTGCTGTCAGAACCACATGCAGGATCCAGACCCCCTAAATCCATTACTTTATGAATTGGGCTAACAGTCTCTACATACAAACCAACCAACACCAACAAAAACATACACACAGCAGTCATTTACTCATTAGTTGGCTTACGCTGTCTAAAAAGGCTTCCATACTGTCAAAACATTTCATTTTTTACTATTTAGACCAGTTAAATGCCAAACTTAAAAAAGTGCAGGATCAGCCGATTGTAGGCACAGGTTGACCACCATTTCTATTACGGTCAAAGGTCACCCTTGTGTGTGTCCCGCTTTGTTAGTGACATTAAAAGCCTTGAGAAGACAAAAATCCACACAACACGCCTGACAGAACACGCAGATCCACTCACATATTACAACCATACGAAGAGTTGTGTGTTGTTGTGGTTCAACGGATACAAGCATGAGGGCCATCCGTTGTGTGTCAGGGGAATCTTCAGAGTGTGGTGCTGCTCTGACGTTGATGAATGATCTGTCAAGACCATATCCTCCTCCCTGCCCTGTTTTTACCCAGGAGAGGAATAGGCTTTAGCTGTGTAAGGGAGCCGAAAGTAGGAGAGACTAGGGTAGGGTTGTACAATCTATTGCAAATGTATTCAATCAGGAAGTGGAATATCCATATCACAGGAAACAACATTTATTGTTATATTTTGTCCTAAAGTTGTGACTAAATAATAATTTTTAAATCTTTTGGTTTAAACCCAATTTCGACAAGTAGATAATATCTGCTGAAATGTAAAAATAGTCACACTATCAATGTAAAAAATAATATAGCCAGTCATATGATTATCGCAGTATTCATTTAGTTATTGGATGTTTTTCAAATATTGTCCAGCCCTAGGAGAGACAGATGCTGGTATATGTACTGTATTATTTTGACAACATTTGATCGAGTGTGAATGTCGGAGACATTACACGAGTCAGTAGTTCAAGGTCACTGTGAGGGAAATGACACACAGGGTTAAACACTTTGACCCCTGGCTGACCTTTAGGGCCAAGGCTTGATTTAATGGAGAAACTCATGATCCATTACTGATTCGAACCTGGGGCCATTGTCACTTTCTGTCTCATCCAGCCCCACCCGAGAAATACTGCTACTACAACTTTTAGATTTTGCTTGGATGTGCTCTGTGCCCATATTTGTGTCTTTAAACTTTGTACTAGTTGTACATCCTAAATAAGAAATTGTTCTTAATGTTTTGCGCGGTGAAAGAAAGATTAAATTAAATTAATGAATAATGTGTGATGTATATATGTCCACCAGAAAAGGCTTTGCTGGTATTTGTCATTCAAAACCATGTATTTACCCTTATTTTCTGATTCCCAGTTCAAAGTATATTAACTTAACTATCGCAAAACTAGGCCTATGACTTTTGTGCTTTCTATTTTTGTCCCTTTGGCTGCATTGAACAGGGCAGTAATGTCGTGACCGAACAGAAGAACCACAATGCACTCAACTTTGACACATTGCACTTTTAAATCAATGTCATTTCCACTTCCACTTGAGAAAGTTAAAGTCTTTAGAGCACAAGTGCTTGGGGTAGCTTCTTGGTGATGATGACTGTGCATCACCAGCTCTTTCCGCTGAGGCGCCAGTCTGAGTGCAATCTCTGCCTTGTCGTTGTCATTAAACCTCTCCATTTGGATCTTAATGACAGCAGGTTACAGCAACACATCCCAGCTCCATTTGCAAAGAGTTAAAGTGTAATTTTCTTTTGATGTTTTTACGTAGTAATGAAGAAACTTAGAATGATGAGTGTTTTTTACATTGCACTGCACCACAATGACCTTTAAGTCTGATAATATGAAGAGACAAATAGAAAAGCATCTGAGCATGAGCTGCCTCTTCCTATGTATACTATATACAACATATACAGGATACATAGCTGTACACACGCACTCTTAGCCCTCCCTTTCCCAATCTGTTTCTTGATTACTTTTTAATGATTTCAGCTGCATAAGACAAATGGCTGTGTTAAATGAGCAAAATTAGACAAGGGAGCCAAGTGTGGGAGCATTTGTTAAAGCAGGAGTAATGGATAGTGGAGCAATTGTTTACTCTTCTCCGTTCAGCAGCAAGGATGGTTTTAAGATGCCCTCCTCACAGTAACAAAAGCCACAGCAAAGCAGCAGCACATTTTGGAAAACAGATCAAATTTGGCCACTTATAGTTTTTTAACATCATTTTGTAAAATGGCATGAGTACAGAGAAAAATATTATTGACATTATTTATATCGAACGAAATGGCGTTTTGGCGATATTATGGAATTGCCTCCATCCTCAGATCCTAGGAGTGAATGCAATAACTCAAAAACGAATTGCCGGATCAGTTTCACATTTTATGGACAAGTATATATCATGACGACACCAAACTGGATTGATTTTGGTACTTCTATGATTAATATTTATTAAGTAATTAATTAATTAATCCCCTGAAGCTGTGAACACAATAACTCAAGTCTTTTTAAAATTTTAGGAACATTTACATATACATCATTTCATCAACTAGATTGACTACTTCTACAATGAATAATAATTGATTAAATAACTAATTAATGCTTTGAAGACCCTTAACTGAGCCATTCATCCTGATGAACATAAACAAAATCTTATGCAGGTGTAAATTTAATTTACATATGCAAATTACAGAGGTCAAATAAAGAATGCCTCTATAGCACCCACAATTGTTTAACCCCTATGGGACCCTGGACACACTTACTTTGGCAAAGACCAATGAAACTTTGTACAGTGATTCTCCACAGTGTACCCAACATAAAATATTATTATGACCCCACCCTACAACAAACAGGAAGTTGGCCATATTGGATTGAAATTGGGAAGTCTTAATTACCCCCTGGCCCTGAACACGTCTGAACAATATGATGCCAGTTACCTCTATAGCGCCCCCTGTGGACTGAAAGAAGAATGGCATTTTAAGGAATTAGCCAAATTTGTCAAAGAATTCTTCACAAAAATCAAGACAAATCTAAAAAGTCAACTAGACCCTTCCCATATTTGTCATAGTTTTGGGGGGTGGGGCCTCTTAATTGCTCATTAACAATATAAAAACTCTGCCCGTTGGTGCCATAGCAGTTGTGTCAGACGTATGGGGCCATTTCGCCGATATATACCTTGCTGTCGGGTATGACAGCGTGGGCCTAGTTTTTATATGAGCTGTCCTCTACTGTCAACCCAGTATCTATAGCATGCCGCTGTGGTGTATTTGAGCATCTGCAGTCATAAAACAAGCTAAAATGCTTTATTGTGCTAGTACTGCTAAATGAAGCTGTTATAGATTTAACAATTGGAACACTTTGACTGAGAGATTGTCACTCCTGAGCTCTGAGAACAACTGGAACACAGCATTTGGATTGTTTTCTAAACCATTTGGTTTGACACATGTTGAAATGTGAGGGAAAATGCTTGTTAAAAATCCCCTATAATATCAGAGTTCAGCCCAATGCATTCATAGTATGAAAATTATAAATGTGCTTTTTAAATTGTAATATTAAAATGTATAGCTTTTGGTCACCAACAACACTTAAACACATCCAGCTTAATTTGAAACACACAAAACATTGTCTCTTACTCACACTTTTTACCCTCTACATTGTTATTATTGACACTAATTCAGTATTAATCAGATGTTTCCAATAATGCGTAAATGTAAAAAGAAGCATGAGGCTCATGGTATACTCACATGATGGGGTTTCATTTCGTATAACAGCATGCATTCATTGTGTTGCATTAGTTATTACTTAGTTCTTCTCTATAGTAAAACCGTCATTTTCTTAATCATTCTCTATTAAGCTTTCACTAATTACACCCAGTTGTATGTGTTGACATATAATGCTGCAGAGTCAATGACAGATCTGAAATGTTTTTCTACTGTAGACAGCGGCTGGATGTTGTTTAACAGACTGCTCTAATCTGATCCGGTGCTGTTTGTCACTCCCTTACTGCCTCCTGGGCTCTTAATGCTCGTCACTGCAGCATGTTATGAGAAAAGGCTCCACCCTGCAGCTCGCTAAACCAATCAAATTTGATGGCTTTTACAGAGGGCTGGGGATTTGAGAGTATTAACTATTTGTCTGCTTGTTTTCAGCACCAATGCAAAACACAATGATTATATTTCTGTCTTTAGTATCAGATCATTTGTATTCTAGTACTTTTATGTTCCCAATGTCTTTCTTATAAATATAGCACCTTTTTATGATTTTAATTCTTCTGATACATCCTTCTCTGCTTTCTTTTACTACCTGGCTCCTTTCTTTCTTCGGATGTCTGCTCTGCTCGTCTGGCTTTGTCCCCCGTCCCACCTTTTTGTTCCCTCCTATCCTGAAATGTTTTTTTCTCTGTCTAGCATCTAACCCTCCCAATCCCTCTTGAGCTTCATTCATGAAAATGCAGATCCACAGCAGGGCAGGGAAAAACGTCAACAGACGTAAACTCCCCTGCTCCACCAACCAGAAAAGGCGCACTATAAAAAACAGGCAGCAGCAACCAGGCGACCCTAATTCTGTGCTGCCTCTACCAGAAATAGCAACTCATGCATGTATTAATCCCCTGCAAGCCAAAAATATGTGATTGAAGGAACTCTGGTGCCATGTATTGCTAGGGACAACTTTGTGCTACAGAAAGAGGGGATTTATCTCTGTCTCTTTGCCGCGCTAGCTCAGGTCTGACTCACTTGTGCTAAAAATTGCATTTGGGTATTTAGGGAAATATAGGTATCAGTCAATGATTTGCATTCACGGTTCTGGCATCCAGCCCCCAACTCGCACAACACCTCTGCAGGAAATGCCATGGCTCTAATGGCCTTCATAATGTGATGCAGACATGTAAGACCAAACACATTGACCACATTATGCACAGTGACCTGTATGCATGTTTTTGTTGTGTGAGGGTATTTCATATTTTCTGAATGGATCGAAGCAAAAGAACTACCTGGGATATAATTTGTCTAGGTTTTAAGGATAAAATATCTTTTACTTTGTCATGTAGGTCTGGTTTTCATTACCCTTACATCACATAAATAAAAATGGCAGAGGCAAGCACTTAAAAGACATTTTTAAATGTTTTAAGTATTTCTAATTTTAAGAACCCTTCAGACTACAGCTTTAACAAGAGCGACCTTCTCTATTCCTGCAAACCTTGTGGTGCTTGCTGACGTCACATGCAAGATAAAAACAAACTTTTTCTTCTATCAGTAAACTTCAGCTCACAAAGTAACCTGCAAAACACTCTTCCCAACATTGTTCACATATTCAAGTGCCAAAGGGATACAAATATGCAATACTTTACATTTTAGCTCCTGTTTCTATCATGTTTTGTTAGATTTCTTTCTCCTCTGTATTTTAGGGCAAACAAATCAGATGCAGGATGCACCTGCCAAAATGCCGACGAGAAGAAACCTGTCAGTGTCTATGGCCCCACCGAGCCCCCGGGCCTCAGGACACGTGCCTGTTTCTGAAGATGGTGTTGTACCTCTGCTGGGCACCCCTGAACACATTCAGAAAGCTGTCCAGGCTGCTAACATGGACCCTAACGCAACCTTTGAAGTTGCAGACAATGATAATCAAATCAACACAACCATTACACTGGGCAGGAGCAGCAGTCCCACAAAGACTGTGACCCTTTTGGGACAAAGCCAACCTCTGCAGCCTCCCAAGGCCAATGCAGCCAGGAGGTCAGTGTTTTTTTTAATAACCAACAAGTCATCATAAGACTGGTCATATGCATGTATATGTTGTTTTATCTGGTTTTAAATCAAGGCTTTCTAGGAAGCATACTCTGCTTAAACCATTGAGAAGGAATAAATCCCTAAAATCTTATTCAATCCCAGACCAAGTGAAAATACTGGAACATTAGACCAAGAGGCTTAAGTGAGCTGAGCCGAGCCTCATCCTGGCGCTGTAACCGTGACTTCAACAGACGACACTACAAAACCTAGCATTATCAGTGTTAGCAAAGCAACAATGTGTTCTTCTTATCGAATCATCCTAGCCATGACGCCATCTCATTGACACAAGCAGTATCACAAAAAGTCTGCTGAAATCACTTAATATAATAGCCGCCATCAGGAAACACTTTTACTGCATAAAATAAAATTGAACGGGATGATATTTATAAATATAATAAGACAACATAATTACAAACCTTGCAATATATACATTATCTGTGTTGTAGTGTAGACAAACGCATCCCTGACAGACCTCCTGACAAGTGTTTATTATAAAAAGTACATTTTTAATGCTGCACCAGTGGAACTCGGGAGATCAGAGTACTTCACTGATCTGTTGTCATGTGATGTCACGCCTCCGTGCAGATGTACATGCTAAATGATAACTACATGAACCGTTTCTTTTTATCGACCACAGTCACACGAGACATTGTTATTTTACAACACATTCTGCATTCAAACTGGTGTGAAGACATCGCTATAAAATAATTTCTGTGTAGGCTACTAAATGAGCTAACCGCTAAAAAATGATTATTTCACTGAAGTCGGAACTTGTAATATTCCCCAGCGATAATATTGGTGTTTGACTTACAGCAATGCAGTACTGAATTGAAGATGTGTAGACCCAAAGAAACCTCAATAGTGTGCTAATAAACATGTATCTTGCAGGCCACCGGTGCTATCGCTACAAGAAGCAAGACGGGCCAACCCATCGTACATGGAGATGACATCATCTGCTCAAGGAAAACGCAAATTTAACCAGTAATGTCACCTTTCACTTTTTACTTTCTGTGCATTTTTTTTTAACTGACATGAGCTATAAGGGTTTTCTTTGTTCACACTAGTATGATTAAAGAAGAAGCATGTCAGGGGACTTCTGCACCTAAACGTATCAAGAAAGACCCTTCCGTTATGCAGAAACCACTCAGAGTGCATCGGACAGGAGGTGAGTGACCAAAAATCTAAATGATGATTTTCAGAAGAATCTATACTCCAACACCAGGTACATGGTTTAACAGTGTGTCACTCTAGAGTTGAAGAGCAGTCCAGGCGTCACTGCTCAAACAAGCCATTTCTCCCCCCTTTTCTCTCACGATTGTTCTTACTGTTCTTTGTTTGCCTTGTGTCCCCAGGTTCAGAGGAAAACAAGCCTCGGAGAGTCATCAGAAGCATCTCTGAAGGCAATCTCAACCTCATCGAGCCCAAGAAATCCAAATCTATTTTCTATAAAACCACACAGAGGTTCAAGCAGGTGGCCAAGCGAATGTGAACTGTCATCTGTTCGACATTTGTGGGCTTTTCACACTCAAACTCTTTTTGTCCTTTTTCCTATGAACAAAAAAAGAGGCCTGTATTGTAGATTTCTTACACGCATTCAAATAAATGTCATCTTAAGCCTACAAACCACTGCAATTTACTTGATGTATAAATAAAGATTGTATAGTTATTCTTTTAGATTATGTGATTTTGTTTTAGAGTTTACAGTCTTGTCTTATACTGTTTTTTATAATATGTAGCCTTGTGCTCAACTAAAACTGATACAGCACTAAACAGTGTGTTCCTTCTCTAGGCAGCTAATAGTATAATATATGTGTAAACTATAATCGGTGCCTGTTGAGTTTTTATTATTATTTGACGACATTGAAAAAAAAAATCTCTTGTGGAGTTAAACATTGGACAATAATAAAACTGCTTGTATTTGAGCCTGGCTGTGTTCCAGTAAATACCATTTTCCAACAAATACCAGCTTTTTGTGTTGATGCAGAGTGTGACACTGGACTGACTCAGAGAAGGTGAAAAATACAATGCCAGGAGAAAATGAAGTGACCCAGAAGTGACTTGCAGCATAACTCAAAATAACTTTCCCCCAAGTCTATATTGAATGGGCTGCACTGTGCTTAGGAGTAGGATGGACTTGGGGAAAGTTACTCGTCTTGATTTAAATGTTTTTACTAAGTCGAAGCACTTAAAATGGTAACGCCTCCATCAGTCCAAAACACGAGTGAGGCAAACAAGAAGTTGTTATACGTTTCTACTTTTGAGTTGTAGTTCAAAAATATTTTAGGCTTCCCTATGTTGCATTTTTATCCCGCTCAGATGTAAAGACTCACTTGGAAGATGAAATCTGAACATCAAAACATACGCCCTCCTACTGTGATGAGGGTGGGACCTCATTGCTCTGTCTGGAGAGAGCTAGACTTGTCACTTTGAATTTAGTCCTGCAGTTTTCAGTGCCAGAGCATTCAGTGTGATCTTTATTTTTAGCTCAGGGCTCAATGCATATATCAGCACTGTACTGCGCAAGCACTGACACCCTCTGCTCTCATTCACAAGAATCTCTTCATTGTGTGAGCGGCATCGAGAGGGAGCCTGTGCTCAGGAGGCAGGCCTTGGCCAAAGTTTATTAACTTTTTGTTAACCAATAGGGCGCCTTGTGCGTTTTTCCTGCTGACCAATGGGGCAGGCGAGAGGTTGGAGGTGGGTGTTGCTTAGCAACTGCAGGTAGAATCTCAGATCATTCCGGACCCATTGTTTCATCTCGCCTCCCAGAGAGACATTACATACTTGTGTTGTGATTTGTTAGTGAAAAAACATCTTGGTGTAAATGCGTCACAAAGTTGACAACTCTATTTCTGTGTTGTGTTAAGTAAAACCACACTTAAATGGTATTTAACCCCCACTTATACTGAGTACTTTTAATGAACTGAATTTATTAAGTCACATTGTCCAAATAGGAATCTTGTTTAACAGCAATACTTTTGAAGTGTACCCTCTGATCAAACATGTGTTTGTAACTAGGAATATGTTTAAAATAATTACTAGTTAGAACTACAGACTTGGACAAAAATACACATGTAATCCTACAATGTTCCTGACTGCCACAAGGTAGCACGTCACAGCTGTGAACTTTTTGTCCCCTGTCTAATGAGATGACCTGATATCTCAAAGCAATATGTCAGAGTGGTAACTTGTAAAGAGATGAGCGGCAGAGCTGCTGTCCCTTTACCATTCATCTTCACTCGTTAGCTTGTGGTCTACTACTCCTTGTTTGGAATTTGCAGCAGCTGCTAAATGAAAAATGAAGAAAAATGACTCGAGTGAAAGTAAAACAGAACTAATAATTACTCAAGAAAAGGTACTAGGTGATATCCATTTTGCAAGTAGATTTGTTATTATTACCAGAGAGATCTTAGCAAACAATGATCAAATTCCTATATTGCAAAAGAAAATAATCAATAATTATGTCAAAATGTATAATATTTTAACAAATGAATGCATTAAGAGTTTCCAAATTGTACTCAAGTAAAGATTGTTAACTCACCTCATACCCACCTCATATAGGATGCCGCTGTGTGTGTTTTTATTTCTTTATAATTATAAAAAACTGATGCAACAACTTTGTTACAAAGCTTACCTTCTAACCATGGGTTGGTTACACTCAGTGCTATTGTAGATAAAAGTACATTTCCATTCAGAGCTGCTTCAAGAGTTTAAGAGAGGCCATTCAGCTCACACAGTACATCCACCCACTGGGACACACACTGTCTCAGCTGGCTCTGATATGTCTTGATATTCCCAGAGGAGTGCAACAAAATATTTAATAATTTTGCATAATTTCTGAAACACACAAACAAATATATCAGATGTATATTATGCGTATATTTGTCCAAGTACTTAATACTTATCTGTGTAGCATTTAAATTAGGTATCCTGTTTATCTCAAACACTGCCACTGATACTGCCCCAGCAGCAATTTGTGTTTTTGAAATATCTGGATTTTTTAAATCCACCAAAAGAGAGTGACTTAACATTTCATTGTGTAATGTTTCATTCTACCAGGGGGCAGCGTCAGGTTGCTTTCACTCATTGCTCTGTCCCGTGATGCCAAATGCAAATATTTAAATGGGGTTTATGGAAATTCCTGCCACGCACTCCAGATTTGGCATGTAAAGCAGGATTGTTTACTTCCAAGTCCATCTGAGTCCAGCACATGAAGATTTGGAAAAGGAAAATTACAAATAATTAAAACTGTTCTGTTGGTTGGAAAGGTTTGGTTAAGGACGGTGAATAAGGTAGGCTCTAAAAATGTCATTATTGGGATTTACTTAAAACTTATTGAATTTCTGGTAAAAATTGTACACTGGAGTTTAAAAATGTTTTTTAGACTTTGGAAAATGCATGTATTTGTGTCAACTATAAACACTGATTCATAAAATGTGCTCCATTTCCAAGTTTAGAAATAACAAATTGTACTAGCTCACTTTGTTATTCTTCCTTTGCATGTTAATAGCTTGTAGAATCAGATGGCATGTTTGTTCATACTCTGGATTACTCTTCCTCTACATTTGACTCAGCAGGCAAATTTTGTGGTGGGAACACAGTGCATACCTGGCACAGCTGATCCATAGACACTTGACAGGACCTTGTGGGGATGGGATGGGTGGGGATGAAGCGAGGGTGGTAAGACTTGCAGTTTACCAGGTAACATCGCTGCTTGTGAAACAATGTCTCATGGATCAGCACAGTTTTTTTTGCCCTTGTACGTTTTTGTCTGGAGCCCACCTCAATTGTGGTGTATGTAGTCCATAGATGACTCATCCTCCAGAGATAGGCAGTGTGGTGCAGGTAGCTTTGCAAATAAACATTTCTCTGTTCACATTCAGTGCACCCAAGTACTCACAATGTCAACACAACTCAACATAACCGTGGATGTGTTTTAACTCCGTGCACAAATGTGTCGCTCTTGTGTACTTCCAGCTCCAACACTAAAGCAGAACAATAAGACATTGGATAAGGCTGCAAGATTTGAGTCATTTTGTTTATTGAATCTGCAAATTTGTCATCATTGCAGCAATTGCCATGGAGACAGGGTTAAGTCTCAAACCTGCTGTTGGTATAAGTGTGTAATTGTGTTTTCTAATTAGCCTGTGATCGCAACTTCCCTGAAACAGTGCAACTCAGTGACTCCACCTCTTACTCTCTGTGTCTGACTCCGCCTCTTACTCTCCGTGTCTGACTCCGCATCTTACTCTCCGTAACTGACTCCGCCTCTTGCTCTCCGTGTCTGACTCCGCCTCTTACTCTCCGTGTCTGACTCCGCCTCTTGCTCTCAGTGTCTGACTCCGCCCCTTGCTCTCTGTGTCTGACTCCGCCTCTTGCTCTCCGTGTCTGACTCCGCCTCTTTACTCTCCGTGTCTGACTCCGCCTCTTACTCTCTGTGTCTGACTCCGCCTCTTACTCTCCGTGTCTGACTCCGCCTCTTACTCTCCGTGTCTGACTCCGCCTCTCGCTCTCTGTGTCTGACTCCG
Source organism: Philypnodon macrostomus (assembly GCA_036025475.1). Lineage (NCBI taxonomy): Eukaryota > Metazoa > Chordata > Actinopteri > Gobiiformes > Eleotridae > Philypnodon > Philypnodon macrostomus. The sequence continues at coordinate 510 of JAVQKC010080281.1, read as the reverse complement.
CCTCTTACTCTCTGTGTCTGACTCCGCCTCTTACTCTCTTTGTCTGACTCCGCCTCTTACTCTCTGTGTCTGACTCCGCCTCTTACTCACTGTGTCAGACTCCGCCTCTTACTCACTGTGTCTGACTCCGCCTCTTACTCACTGTGTCTGACTCCGCCTCTTATAGGCGACATTCAAATGATCGGCTCCTTCCCAGAAGACGCCTGTTCCTCCCAATCCTCTGGAGTTTGTTTTTGTTGCTGATGCTACACTTATGCATACTTTACACTGTAAAGCCACTGTATAATAATTCATTTAATAGAGACTGGTTATGTACTAAATACTTCTACAGTGTAATTTCAAAGTGACTTATTCCTAGTACTTTTTATTATTTATTATTGTTATTATTACATTGAGAGGAGTCAGCTGAGGTGGCTCGGGCATCTGTTTCGGATGCCCCCTGGACGCCTCCCTCGGGAGGTGTTTCAGGCAGGTCCCACAGGAAGGAGACCCCGGGGAAGACCCAGGACA
>JAVQKC010080262.1:0-15848 GCA_036025475.1 Philypnodon macrostomus | reverse complement strand
AATTTCATTAGCAGTGCCGGAAAAAATAGGCATCCCTGTGAAATTGATAGCATTTTGGCCTGATGTTAGTGGGGAAATTGATTAACCACCATGGATCACATTTTTTTTTAAAAATTTTTTGTGTTTTTTTTTTTTTTTTTTTTTTTTTTTTTTATGTCCTGACAATTCAGTGTGATTCGAAGCTTGAATTAAATTTTTGCAAAAGGGCACAAAACAATTACACAAAAATGGAGACAGTTATGACAAGTTGAGGTGCAGTGTACGTTAAGTGAAATTATTGTTATCATCTTTGAGCATGCATTCATTTCCAATTTTTTACTTATGTACATTGCACCTTGCGTGAAGAGAAAAAGGGGGGAAGATGAGCCAAATTCTGGTGTTCAACGATGCAGTGCACTACTTGGAAATCATGCAAAATGTATCCACTTTACAGGAATTTACAGCATGTCGTCTATCAAAGACTAGATGAGAGGTTCACAATGACATTCAACTGAGATCTAAAAATAATGAGCTAAATGTTTAACTCAGTGCTACAGCAAATTGACAGAAAAAAAGACAAAAGGTGCTCTGTTTCTAGGTGTTAGCTATTGTTTTAGTCGGTTTAACATGAAAGTCTATGGCTGAACACATCTCAGGAGGAGGGGGGGTGCGTTTAATACCAATGCCGTCTTCTGATGGAAAGAGGAAATGAAGAAGGGATTCACAATACAGCTAAATGCAGAGAACAGGCAGAGGCCACGCCACACCACACAGCAGCAGATGATCATTAGCTACACAATGGGGGGACGACAAAGATCTGATAAATGCAGAATGTAGAGCCAGCCTCCATACTATGAAACAGGGAAATAAGAACAGAAATAAAAGCACAATGAAATCACTGATGCCACTGTTGTGAAATTAATGTTACACTGGAGCTTTTCTTTTGTTTTTTTGGTTTAACTGTGATGACCGCAGACTCGGAGCTGTAGCCATTGGGCAGCCACAACAGCTGCTAAATGACCAATTAGCATTAAATAGCAATATATTGACGACTCACGACTCACAACACGCAATTGGCTACGGATTGATTAATATATCCGCCAATTGACGCAGGTAATTGCCCAAAAATGCTGCGAAAAGCACGGCGAGGCTCGTATAGGGCAGATGATCTTCAAATGACATCATCCAGGCACAGATAAGCTGAGTGGCTGGAGAGGCTACGTCTATTTTGCGGTATTTTTACAGTGCACACATACCGCCATGGTAAAACGCACTGCATCGTAATGTTATGTACAACAACAGTGCGCCATTAATTAAATTATACGGTGATTTAATTGACTGTGCGAAAAGTAAATTGGAAGAGACGGGCTCCATTTGTGAGGATCCTTTGTGACTAATGTTTCCGAGCCGAGTTAGCGTACCTTCAACGACGCTATTTCGCTTTTAATTATGCCCACAGTAAATCGCATATAGTATCACTTATTCAGACGCAAATTGCATTCATGTGAGACCATTTAAGCTCGGGTTGCTGGAGGTTTAGCGCACGATTTTACGATTAGTTTAAGCAGCCCGTCTAACAGAGCTAAGTGCTAAGCTAAAGCTAGCCAACAGCTGCAGTGAATATTAAGATAAACAGGGCACATGTTTGGGATCGACGGGAATACTAAAACACCATACCTCTGTTTCTTACTGAGCCGAACACGGGAAGAACCAGGTATCCGACATGCACTAACACCATCCTGGGATCCGTGTCTTTTAGAAATCCGCTGGTTTATCGGGAGAGATGGAGCAGGAGTAGCCCATGCGGATCTACATTCAGGCGGCTGGTACTGGAGCTGGCTAAAGGCTAGCACCACAGCAGCTCCGTCCGACTGTCTCCAACACCGCCTGGCTGTCGTTCACAAAAACACACATGTCGGGGGTAAATCCGGCACAAGAGGGCGCTTTGGAGACGAAATATGAACCTGAGATATTTGTGCAGCAATGTTGTGCAAAACTCCATCCAGTTAAAGTCTCAATGTCATAACAGTGTTTCTACCACAGAGTGTAATTGTAAGTCAGTATATTATCATTATATTATCATACACATTAAAACTATACTGGTTGAAAAGGAACTGCTTTAAGGTTAGATACAATGATTGATACTCAACTGCTACTGCATTTAATGGGTTAACTAAAAATCGCCAGTGATTGATGATGATGATGATTGATGATGATGATGATGATATTGATGATGATGATTGATATTGATGATTGATGATGATTGATGATTATGAGGAGGCTTGACGATGATGATGATTGATGATGAATGATGATGATTATTATGATTGATGATTATGATGAGTGATGATGATTGATGATGATCATGAGGATTGATGATGATGATTGATGATGGATGATAATGATTGATGATGATGATTGATGATTATGAGGAGGCTTGACGATGATGATGATTGATGGTGAATGATGATGAGGATTGATGATGAATGATGATGATGATGATGATATTGATGATTATTATGATTGATGATGATTGGTGATTCTGATGAATGATTATGATATTGATGATGATTGATGATGGATGATAATGATTGATGATGATGAATGATGATGATATTGATGATGATCATGAGGATTGTTTGTGATGGATGATAATGATTGATGATGATGATTGATGATGATGATTGATGATGATGAGGATGATATTGATGATGATTGTTGATGATGATGATTATTGATGATGATGATTATTGGTGATGATTGTTGATGATATTGATGATGATGCTGATGATGATTGATGATGATGATATTGATGATGATTGTTGATGATGATTATTGATTATGATGATTATTGATGATGATTGATGATGATATTGATGATGATTATTATTGATGATGATATTGATGATGATTGTTGATGATTGATGATGACTGATGATGATGATTGATGATGATTGTTGATGATGATGATTATTGATGATGATTGATGACGATGATGATTATTGATGATGATTGATGATGATGATGAGATTGATGATGATTGTTGATGATATTGATGATGATGATGATGATGATGATGATGATAATGATGATAAATATTGTTTTAATTTTCCATTATGAAAATGTAGTTTTTCATCAGGTTTTATGTGCTGTATTTGATAAAGAGATGTGAGTTCAAGGGACACTGAGATGTAGGTTTAGTTTATTGATTTGGATCTCTCTGTGCAATAGAAATGGATACATTGTTGTTAGTGTTTAATGTTAGGAGCATTGGTAATTTTTAGTCAGGCCTCTACTTAATAAATTACATTTGCAAAAAATAAAAGTTTTCTGTTTAATTTACATAATCAGAAGAACTCCCGATCTTGTATGTTCTACTCCGCATCAGAAGGGGGCTCTATGGAGCACTATGAAGCTGCACTCTAGCTCCGTGACATAAATAGAAGAAGTGTCCATTCAGCCATTACACTCTTCTCACTCACGGCAGGACGAGCCGAGGAGGACAGGTCATTCACAGCCCGACAAAATGCTATCCGTGAGAGTTGCTGCAGCTTTGGCGAGGGCTCTGCCCAGAAGAGCGGGATTTGTAAGTGTTTTAACTTAACACTATGTTGGTTTTTGTAATTGTCTGGGTAAAATAGAAGTAACATTTTTGACGGTAAGGGCAATGTCGCAGGCCGCTAGCTAAAGCTAAGCTGTCATTCACTTCGAACATTGCGTACCGGTGAACCTGAAAGATACCGCCGAATGTGAGCGTGGAGGGCACGACGAAATCGCTACTAGAAATGTTTATTGAACGATTGCCCTTGGGCACGGAGGATGTGTCTGCTGCAACATACAGCTAACCCAGTTTGCAGCTTGCACTTTACGGTAAAGCTAGCTATGCTAACAGCTCATTCAACCACGCCGTGAAGGTCAGAAAGCCTGACAGCGCATGTCCTTTGCGCTGCACGGAAGTATACTTGATTATTTTAGTGCATATTTTAAAAGCTAATTTTGCGTAAATTTCGGTACATTTGTATTTGCATTCAATAGCTAAAAGGCTGTGTCATTGAACGTAGGTCTCAAAGACTCTCCCGGCTGCCTGCGTTGGGGTCAACCACCTCCACACAAACAGACCATGGCTGCAGAAAACAGGTGAGCAAACATTATTTAATAATATCGTGTAAGGGTTTGTATTTATTAGTTTTACAAAATGTTTTATGTTTTAGAATGGGTCCAAATAAGGAACCTTGTTTGTTTCTCACAGGCACAGCCGAGGTGTCCTCCATCCTAGAGGAGAAGATCTTGGGAGCTGACACCTCTGCTGATCTGGAGGAGACCGGACGTGTGCTGTCTATTGGTGACGGTATTGCCAGAGTGTACGGCTTGAGGAATGTGCAGGCCGAGGAGATGGTGGAGTTCTCCTCCGGACTTAAGGTGGAGTCAAACAACTTTAACTTTTTATGATGTCATTAATTTTATTGACGTTTCCCTTGTTTTTCTTTCTCTTAGGGCATGTCTCTGAACTTGGAGCCTGACAATGTTGGTGTTGTGGTCTTTGGTAATGACAAACTGATCAAAGAGGGTGACATTGTCAAGAGAACTGGTGCTATTGTGGATGTTCCTGTTGGAGAGGAGCTGCTGGGACGTGTGGTGGACGCTCTGGGAAATGCCATTGATGGAAAGGTTAGTCCTATACCTTCTAGTTTATAATCTGTTCATGGAAGTGACTGCACTTTTTGTATAATCTATAATCACGTCATTAATCTTTTTATGCATTTGCCTACTTAGGGCCCCCTGGGCTCCAATACCCGTAGACGTGTGGGTCTGAAGGCCCCTGGTATCATTCCCCGTATCTCTGTGAGGGAGCCCATGCAGACTGGTATCAAGGCTGTGGACAGTCTGGTGCCCATTGGTAGAGGTCAGCGTGAGCTGATCATTGGTGACAGGCAGACGGGGTAGGGAAATTAAAAATACTTCAAATACATTTTACAGTAATGTATATATTTTAAGGGAATTCCCGAATCCCTTGTGATATATTTCCTGTCTTTAGAAAAACTGCCATTGCCATTGACACAATCATCAACCAGAAGCGTTTCAATGAAGGCACTGATGAGAAGAAGAAGCTGTACTGTATCTATGTCGCCATTGGTCAGAAGAGATCCACTGTGGCTCAGCTGGTGAAGAGGCTGACTGATGCTGATGCCATGAAGTATACCATCGTGGTGTCTGCCACTGCCTCCGACGCAGCTCCTCTGCAGTACCTGGCTCCGTACTCTGGCTGCTCTATGGGAGAGTACTTCAGAGACAACGGCAAGCACGCCCTCATCATCTACGATGATCTGTCCAAGCAGGTGAGGCTCTTTTCTAGCATTTGTAAGGATTAGTTTTTAGTTGAACTGTTATAATCTCATATTTTGTGCTCTCAGGCTGTTGCCTACCGTCAGATGTCGCTGCTGCTGCGTCGTCCTCCCGGTCGTGAGGCCTACCCCGGTGACGTGTTCTACCTGCATTCCCGTCTGCTGGAGAGAGCTGCCAAGATGAACGACAACTTTGGAGGTGGCTCTCTTACTGCCCTTCCTGTGATTGAGACTCAGGCCGGTGATGTGTCCGCATACATCCCTACTAATGTCATCTCCATTACTGATGGACAGGTTTGGATACAGCAGCCCACATTTTTCTATTGCAAGTTCATGTTCATCAGCTTACGACAGTCTTGTCGCCCTGTTGTAGATCTTCTTGGAGACTGAGTTGTTCTACAAGGGTATTCGTCCTGCCATCAATGTAGGTCTGTCTGTGTCCAGAGTAGGTTCTGCTGCCCAGACCAGGGCCATGAAGCAGGTATGTTTTGGTCAGAGTAAAGTAATCTATTCAAAGTTATGTTATGGTTACTTATTGAACCTTTTGTTGATAGGTGGCTGGTACCATGAAGCTGGAGCTGGCTCAGTACCGTGAGGTGGCTGCTTTCGCCCAGTTCGGTTCTGACTTGGACGCTGCCACCCAGCAGCTGCTCAACAGAGGTGTTAGGCTGACTGAACTGCTCAAGCAGGGACAGTACTGTAAGTGTTAGAATCTGTATTTTATAATCGGCAATAGTTTATGTTTAGTTAATCTTTGTATCTCCTTGTAGCTCCTATGGCCATTGAAGAGCAAGTAACAGTCATCTATGCTGGTGTCAGAGGTCACCTGGACAAAATGGAGCCCAGCAAGATCACAAGGTTTGAGGCAGCTTTCCTGCAGCACATCCTCAGTCAGCACCAGGATTTGCTCACTGCAATCAAGTAAGACCTTTCCTATATGAAAAGGTTTGCCACTTATTTCTGCGTTAGGCTGATTTTGACTTCATTGTATTTGTCTTGCAGGGCTGATGGTAAAATCACAGAAGCATCCGATGCTAAACTGAAGCAGCTTGTTCTGAACTTCTTGTCCAGTTTTGAGTAAAAAAAAAAAAACACTTGTAATGAGCTTCAGTGCGCTTACCTGTTTGTTCCTATTATTGTTTGTGACACGCTGAAGGCCACAACCTCCATGTACAGATCCCGAAATAAAGTTTTACAACCTAACAATGTAAAATACTCTGTTCATTGTAGAGGTTGCTGCCCATGGAGTACACATTCTAAATGGTCCATAACAAACGCTGAATTTTTAGTGACCGAATGCATCAAACTGCATAACTATACATAAAATCTTCCTGTCTGTTTAAAGATGACTAGGTGTGAGGTTCAATTGTTTGATCCTGAGAGTAGAATTTGGATCCTGTTTTTTAACTGTGGTCCAAATGAGGAGCTGGAGTGTTTGATACGATGGTAATAAATGTGATTAAACCTAAATGACTTGGTCCAATTTTTCTCTATCCTGTCAGTTTGACCTCATTGACATGTGCTGTGTGTTCCCCTGAATGTACTGTACATGCATGACCTGTAAATGGCTGCAACTTCCAGCAGAGGTCACTAGCAGGTCATGTGTCATGGGCTGGTGTCCTAAAAGTTGTACTTGTCAATGTCATCTCATCCTTAAATGTACTTTGAATATATTCAAACATGAGATTTGGCATCCTGGATAATACATGTATTGTGCTAAATGTGTAGTCTGTGTATTTGCTCGAAAAGGTTACGTGTCAGGTTTGAAGGGTTTTGCTAATAACAGTTGCGCCGCCTTCATTTTGAGAACTAAAATGAACCAAGAATGTTCATTTTCCTTAACTATCATAAGTAATGGAAAATTGTCCCCATAGAATTATATGGTTCTGAATATACTTTTGCATAAATCCACTTTAAAAAGTCAAGGCTTGATATTACAGATATAACTTTATATTTACATATTACCAAAAAAATTACTAAAACTCAAAACACTTGCTATTATCAAGATTATGAATATGTAATAACTCAATTTTACCAGAAATGTCAGATAGAACCTTATAATTCTGAAATGTCACTGGCAGCATGTTTTCAAGGTTCAGATTAAAGCAGCACTTGTCTTTGTTCTTAATGCTAGTAATTTCTTCTCCTTTTTTGTACTTCTATTTTTCTAGTGGGGAAACTGTAAAGACATGTTTGTGCTCTAGCCACAATGGCCAGACAAACCTCAGTGCACTGCTAACACTGCGCTGCTCCAACCACATCCTCTGAGACTATCAGTGTGTTGACAATAGAAGACATATTGTGATGAAAATGAAACGATGGTAGTATATTTGCTGATTGTAAACAGTGTGCTTCAACAAAAGTGCCTCTGCCTGGTGAGCTAAAGGGAGCCATGTGACCTGACTGAATGGAGCAGCTGTGAATAAGGACTATTGTTAAGGTCAGCGTGACAAAAGAGTGAGACGGAGAGATACACGAGAGCAGAAATAACACACACGGTGAGAGTTCATATACCAGAATAAAAAACAAACAAAAATCATAATGTACATGAAAGCAGTTGTTAAATATTAGTGAATCATTGCACAGATGATGCATATTTTTGTTATGGTCTGAATAAATAAATTGCCCTAAAAGTGTCAGTTTTAAAAATAGCTGTCCACTGCCCCGAGTGTACCCTGCCTTTAGTGAAACCCTGCCCTGAGTTTACCCTGCCCCGAGTGTACCCTGCCCCGAGTGTACCCTGCCCTGTGTATACCCTGCCCTGAGTGTACCCTGCCCCGAGTGTACCCTGTCTAAGGATCATGGTTGATAGCCTACCCTTATTGGGATTGGGAATAAGCTGAAAGCAGTCCTATAAAAAAAAAGCAGAAAAAGGCCCCATAAAATATCTAAAGGAAAAGAGTGGTATCTCGTTCTATGCTATTACAAAGTAAACAAATAAAATCATAATACTGACCAAGGCGTTGCATTCTTTTACCCTGTAGCCTTATTCAATTTGAGTTAAAAGCCAAGCTGTGTCAGTCAATGGTGTCAAACTAACAATGCTAGTTGATAAACTGAAACCACTCATGACCTTTAAAAGTGCTGAGTTATCACTGTCTCAAAAAAGGAATCTTGTGCTCCAAATTGAATTTTCTCACTAAGTGTATCCTGAAACAAAAGCACAATAGAGGTCACTTTGTTTTTCTCGGGAAGAATTTGTAAAATGTATCACAACCATTCCTAAAAATTACATGTGGCTGATACATTTGGCCAAACAAATACAATCTCAAGCTAGAAAGGTTGCATCTACTTTCAGTAGTTGCAAACGTAAAGGAACATTGCAACACATATAGCCTTGTTCTGTCAGACTGTATAATTGGATTGTGGTTGTAAAACCTTGGCCTTGGTGGCACTTGTTAACTGGATACAAGTAAACTGACCACTGCCAATGTCTTAGCCCAGTTAGTTATCCTTTGTATTGATTGATTTATGTTTTCAGCCGTCAGTGGTAAATCAACAGTTATTTGCTTCTCGTATTTGGATTGTATTTTGACTACTTTGTCCCCAAATAAAGTTACTTAAAAAACAAAGCCTTGTCCGCCTGTGAAGTGTGCCATGGTAACATGTTCTGCTGACGTCAAAGAGCCATCACTGAATATAATTTGCATATTGGTGGTTTCTATGGTTTGCACAAAAAGTGAACATAGCATTGTGGGTAAAAGTTTCTCTTCCTTCCTCTATAGTGTAAGCGTCTACACATAAAATCAACTAGTCTGATCAAAATAAAAAAAGCTAAATCTTTTATTCTCTATGTACTGGTCGCAACAATACAAGAGTTTTGCAAATAGTAAAAAATTACAATAATTATATTTACATGCAATAATAAATTGCCCACAGCAGCAATTACTAAGGCAAAAATAAACAAGAAATATTATATTTCTGAGTTCAGTCTCCTTTACAGGAAGGTCCAGGTTTTCATTTTCACAGGTTCTACAGGCCCAGGGCACATAGACGCTCATTATATTCTAGCCAAAAAGGTATTTCATTCATACAGCATGTACACGCACTGTACATTCACAACCGCATTTCCGTAAAGCTAAAAAAAGCTAAGTTTCACCAGGAAATCAGACATAAATCATTTTAACAGTTCAGTCTCACAACAGAAGCCAGGAATCACTTAAAAAACAGAATTTAGTGCAATTTTTTGTCTCGTAGTGCACCCTGAGTCCTGTTGTATTAGCGCACCGATCGTAGCAGCTAAAGACAAGATGTGATGCAGAAGTTCAGTTTGGAGAAATGGGACCGCAGGCTTGTTTCACTCCGTGCTGCCATAGTGGTTTTCATGTAAAGGGTTGTCTTGTAAACTGGTGTGCGTGGCTTCTTCTTGAGATACCACCGGGTCTATCGGCTGTTCGAAAAAATGTGTTACACAGACGACCTGCAAGGAGACAAAATGTGAAAAAAACGTTTAGTTTTTTATAGTAAAGTCTAAAATATTAAAAGGTAACTATCTGACCCCGTTCTCTTATGTAACAAAGGCTATCTGTTGTATGTAGAGACCAGGGGAGGGGCTAAAGTAAAACCCAACTACTATTGGCCAAAGTCGTAACTCACAAAGTCTGATTTGATGTTGCTGCAGAGGGGAGGGATTAGAGTAGAAATAATAATTATGACAGATTAACTACTTTACATCACAGAACAAGGTCAAACAAATATATATATTCTTTAATTCTCTAACATTTTTATATTTTAGGAAACTTACAGAATATATTGTTAAAGGGAAAATCTCACAATTTTACCTTCAAAGATTTAAAAAAAAATAGTTCACCTATATGTTTGCAACATATAACATATATAAGGCAGTGTTTTTCCACTGATGGCCACACCCACTTTACAACAGCCATAATAACCAACAGAAAGTAGTGCCAAGGCAAGGTTTCTTCACCTATGTACGTAGAAAAGTGAAATTAAACATGTCCAGTAACCTTCTCAGCTAAACAAAATACAACTTCAGGTATGTACAGTATATGATGACAACACTACACCACGGTAGAAAGCTCAGAAAAAGTGCTGATCACTTACAGTCAAAATGGCCACCAGTCCTCCCTGTATAAGTCCGGCCAGCACGTCGCTCCAGTGGTGTTTATAGTCCGAAACCCTGGACAGACCCACGTACACAGCAGTCGCTATCAAAAAGAACTGGAAGGTGGGGCGCAGGAGCCTGGCCCATTCTGACCTCAGTCTGGCTTGAATGTACAGCTGCATACATCACAGGGGACAAAATAAACACAAATATTAATTCTGTGTTTGCATAAAGGTTTGTGTGAACAGTAGAGAGCCTGTTTGCTTTTTTTCTCAGGAAGAATTAAAAGTGCTATATTCTCCACTACAGTATGTACAAAAATGTAACTTACTACAAGGAACATCATGCAGTACATGGAAAAAGACGAATGGCCGGAGTAAAATGAAAGCCTGCAAAAGACGAGAAAGTGATTATGGAAATATATGCACCATTTTTGTGTATGGACCCGAAGCAGGGTGATTTTTATTGATTACATACAGTATTCTAGTATTTTCTCTGACAGCATGTCCCTAATGATACTTAATAGGTGCTTACAGGCAGTAGAACGGTTGGGTGGGGGCGTAATTGCCATTGTCTGCTCTAGATAAAGACCAAAACTACACACATACATAAACATAAAGCACTCATAGTTACCATTTAGTAGAAGAGTAGCGAGAACATCATGCATTAATAGGGTAACTCGACATCCCACTTTGCATTGGATTGAACAATATCTTCATCTCAAATAGTGTGCCCCACACTTTGGCACATGCAAGAACAATTATTGGTTAATTGAATATTTTTTTCTGTTTTTAGAATTAGTCTGACTGAAAATACGCTCTGAGCTGCTCTAGAGGAAGTGGTTAAGCAGTTAAACATGCTGAATGACACTGTTACTGTTTGGCTGCATGTGTCCACTAAACATTGCCAGTCTATTAAGTGGTTTATACTTTCAACTATAATAATTCCTATAGCTTTTTATTCCGTTGGATTTTATTACCTGGCTTCATCTACTAGAAACGGCTCTCCAGTGCAGGTAAAGTTCTCGATGTACCCTCCGGCCTTACAGTTGATTTTGTCCCAGGATGGTTTGCATACAGCCAGGAAGTTCGGCCGCAAACGTCCAATGGAGTACTTGGCTATGTCTGTGAGAGACTGGCTCGCGGCTGCTCCAAAGACGTAACTCCCCACTGCTTTGTATACGCACGCCACATACTTTGTCCCCATAGACTGGTTCTTGATGCGGGAGAGGTAAACAGAAAGGCACTCACCACACACGATCTGTATTCAAGAGATTAAAACCGTGAGAGACAGCACGGAAACATAATATTTACGTCAAGGGAGTGGTCAGGCTTGTGGCATTTACACAGAGGAGGATAATTGTACTCAAGTTAGAGACTGTATTGTTACTTCAAAATAATAGTAGTAGAACTGAAAACTTTACTGTGAAATCTGATTTATTTTCATGAAACAGAAAAATAATAAACTGTATGTGTTATGGTATATAACAACACAAATCTCACTTTTGAACCTGAAGCATTTCTTGCTAATGACCGCTGGTAGGTAGTGAAGCCGTAAAATGTACTGCAGTAAGAGTATTGTTATTTCAAAATACAAAAAACTATGCTTAGAAGTAAAGTAAAAAGTATTATTATATATTAAAATGTTACTCAAGTGGATGTTCGACTTGCCACTATGAGCGTGAATGGAATCATAACTCCTCCCAGCAGCTGGTAGGAGATGGTGTCCTCTTTGAGCGGGTATCTGATGGACTCATCGTTGCAGAAGAAACCGCGCTTGAATGGGTTGTGTTGAGGCGTGAGAATGAAAAATGGAAGTCCCACTGTGGTGAAGAAAGTCAAGAGTAGAATGAATAAAGGAATGCGATATTTGCTAAAGGCTCAAAAGACTAGACGCCAACATCAGTGCGTATGACCCATGAGCTTTCTTTAGTCCCAGTTACCTCAGCCAAGGAGGTGATGTTTTCGCCTGTTAGTAACTTCACACAAAAAGTACCCAACAGATTTGGATGAAATTTTCAGGGAATGTCAGAAATTACAGACAGGTTGCAAAAACTTTTGGAGTGATCCGTGAACATAAGCTGCCTTGGCGGAGGTCTGCGCTCTCCATGTGCTTTCTAGTTTAGTCCTGATTTAGTCTTGGCTTTGACCTTCTTTAGTCCTAGTTTAGACCTTATTTAGTTCTGGTTTAACCTGGTTTAGACCTGGTTTAGTCATGAACACCCAGTGTGCCCTTCCACCTCCTTGGTCTCAGTTCATTTGCGGTGGAGAACTACGCCCCTGGCTACCATCTGTGATGTTTTGGAAAGGTTGCTTATTGTCCCAAAGTAAAAACTGATATAAGATCCTGGTGGTGGATTAAGGCTGGGCTGTTTTCAGGCAGACAAAGGTGTAAGGTTACACAATAACATAGATCTCGACAGTCACCAACGCCTAAAGGGGAACATTCTCTAGCCTACAATTTGGTTCCCATTCAAATCATATGACATCATAGAACATTGCAGCTTGAGATTTTGAGTTGTATCTAGTGATGCTACTTCTGCAATGACGGAATTCTGGTTTGATTTTTTTTTTAACCCATAGTCTGGTGCATTGTTTCACAAACTCTGGGACATGTAAGCTAATAATGGTGGTACACAGGCGCTTTCTAGTGATACTCTGGAGTCTCTGGGATTTCTTAAGCTTAAATAACCAATCATTACTGACTGGTTTAGTTTTGCACTGATTTCAATCTTGCTTTACTCAACATTTGATAGGCCTATATGCTGCTGTTAAATCTTGGTTTAGTCCTGGGTTATAAGCACAAATCAAGCCGTTTGTACTTGGGTTAATTTTATTTCTTAAAGATGGCACCTAGAGAAATATATTGAGGTGTTGAAAATGTCTTTACTAATCCCAAGTGATTTGCTTTTAAACAATAAAATTAAATAGCTTCAAAGATCATGTGGAATAATGCCAAAAGTGCCATTAAAATAACAATGATAGAAGAGCTTGCCAGGATCAACAATCAGTCAACAATGCATTTCGTCAGTGTCTCAATCTGTGTACAGTCAGCGACCACAAGGCACTGACTAAAGGTGGGCAAACAGGGGAAATGTATACGATGCGTCTGAACCTGTTTAGCATTAGGCACAGTATTTATCACATAGAGAGCCACAAGTCTTCCATTTCAATATTGTCTAGTTTACCTAAAGCTTAAAAATGTAACACAGGGCCTTTTTTTCCCCCATTGCCCGGTTAACGTCCCCGGAAACTGTTTTTGTGTCAGCAGAATACTTTAAAAAGCTTAAAGCCAGACGAGGGCTTACCCAGAATAAGACAGCTGATGTCCAGGAGAATGAGTGGCACCCCCGACGCTTCAAACATGTTGCGCGGTCGTTTCTTTGGCTGTGTCCGATTGAAAGATATCAGTCTCCGGCTGTCGTTCCTGCTCAGGGTCCTGCGGCTCGGTTTGGGCGAGACCAGGCGCTCCCTATCTGGCGCATATGTCTCGCTATTCGAGCACAAGATTCAAACACACACCAGCGTCATTGCACTACTGTAGACTCCGGAGGTAGTTAGATAGGGGGCTGTCCCACAAACAAAAAAGGACTACGGGTAAATACGTCTAAGTCACGAAAAACATCCAAAACTATGGGGTTGGGTCTACTCTAACACGAGCACACACAGCCGCTCACCCGTTGGTGTCAAAGTTCATCATAACACGGGCTGGGGCCTTGTCTTCAGCGCATAATACGTCCTGTCCGAACTTGAGTGCACCGGTAAGAAGCGCCAGACTGACTGAGCACTCTGTAGATGGGCTTAATGGTGCCTTCACGGACTGCTGGGAGAAAAAAGAATCTCAGTGGCCATGATGTCATTATGTAGGGTTATAACGCCCCCACGAGCTTGTTTTTGAAAGCTTTAATCAATACGGTTTATCATTACGCATTATGTGAAAATCGTTTTTTTTATCCAAATGCGTAAAGTCAAATAGGCCTGTCCTTTTCGCCTGGTTTTAGCTTATAGGCTTAATAGATCTGATTTTGACATTAAGGTACGCAAAACCCAACTGTGTTTTACTTTTTTTATATACATAATCAGTCCAAATACAATACATACTAGGCCTGCTGCTATTTTTTTCTAGTGGCAAGTGAACGCAGCATAACGCAGGGAAAAGCAGCAGACTTTGCTCCTATCGTGTGGCTTTACGACACCACTCAACCCATATCCTAACCCCACCCCCAGAGGAAAGGTCACACCAGCTTCACTATTTATGGAAAGGTCTCCTCATCAGCTAAATACGGCTGATGGAAGGTCACAATGGTGGCCACAATTAAAGATTTGAAAGTTGTATCCCAACCTCCAATCACTGCTCACAATAGCCCCAGCATCAGCAGGAACTATATACAATCGTGGATTAGAGAAGTTCAAAATCAAAGTCCCTTTATTCCACACTACTGACCCCTAAACGTAAACACAAAAGCTTTTACAATTGTGGAAAAGGGGCGGGGGTGTGACCCTCTGTTGTGACAATGATCTCCATGGAGACCTTTTGAAAGTATTTGACCCAGAAAACAGGTATCAGACCAAAAAATGTCATTGTTTTATCATTATGATGCCCATGCACTAGTTTATATGTGCTTCATATCTGATTGTTTTAACTGGATCCTTCCATATAACAATCTATAAACACAAAGAATAAAAACACAGCTATATAAACGACATATAGACTTTACAAAAGCATAGATTTCCATGGCTGAAAATCTTAGAGCTCTCTCAACAAAGACATAACACTGGTTTAATACTTACTGTTATTTGTGTGGTAATGTACTGTTTATATACCAGTGATGAAATGTGTTTGTTGGTTGTATGCCAAATACCCGTGTGGGTCTATTCACATGAGGTATTACTTATGTGGGAAAAAACTGCAATCTTTGGTTCAACAAAAGATATTGGTACTTCATTGACGACTGCAACAGTATGAGTGTAGAGGAAAATGAGATGGTTCTGTTCCTGAGATGGTGTAAAATACTGAATAAAATTAGCATCGAAACCATGCCCAACCCATATGACCAATTTTATATCCTGACATAGCAGCTGAAAACCACTGCTTTCGAAAACAGATTACCAACTCTATTTAGGTCCCAGTCTTATCACTCTGTTGTAGTGCTGTGTACTGATGGGACTACTGCATGTGAAGTGTGATTACATCAGTATTTATATCACGTTGGTCCGTGTCCACAGATCCTATGTGTGAACTCAAAAAACAAATATCATGATGACGCTGGACTGGATTGAGTTTGGTACTTCTATGATTAATGACAATTAATTAATTAACAGAATTAATGCCCTGAAGCACATTTATTGAGCCAATAATCCTGCTGAACATAAACAAAATCGCATGAATTTTGGCACATTGATCCGGGCAATTGTATACTTAATGTACATAGGCACATTACAGAGGTCAAATAAAGAATGCCT